>JAQFXU010000132.1:0-86399 GCA_034693705.1 Spatulosminthurus flaviceps | reverse complement strand
TGAACCAAATTATACCATTGGTTCAATTTTGGTAAAATTCACCATGTCCGGCTTGGAGGCAATCGGCCTAACTGTGCTATGGAACAATCCTTAACATTTACTAATACCGAAGATTAAGAGCGCCAATGCGTTGGTGGTGGTCAGAACAGCAAGTGCAATAATTGAGAGAAAGTTAGTGAGAGCTTCTCTCTGCTTTGTATGAAACGAGACCGTTATTTTTTGCAAATGAACAAGATTTCCGCGATAATCATAATAAGCTCCAACTCTAAAGGTTAATTTTCTCACCCTGACTGGGGAGATGGCAGTTCAATGGAGCACAGGCAGTTAACTCAAATAAATGTATTATAAAAAATCTGTCATTTACAATTACAAACGTAGCACAGCAGACCGTTCTGATTCTGAACCCCTGTTCCCCACCGAATTGAGTCTTCATAAAAATGACAACAAAACACATTTGGAAACATTCGAGAATTTCTAAATCTGAGAACCGAGCCAAGGGTTAATTATTTTTTATTTTGTTCTAGTACAAGTAACATCGGGAACGGGCACTTCAAATTATAGTCCCATCGGCTGCACTTTTAAATTGAAAAGATAAAATCAGGAATACCAGTTGAAAAAATTATGTACATAATGCAATGCATTGATTTCACAGTTATCTAAACCAGGATATAAACCATTATTGATGTCAGCTTAAAAAGAACAATTTGGGTGCAGTATAAATTAAGAAAGCATCGATTTCAATGATGCCCGAATCAGGAATGACATCATAGATTGTAACTCAAAATGCATTTTTTTATTGAAAGAAGCCAAATTATTTTGAGGACTTTGGTTGGCGAAAAATAGTCACCCTGCGGATCAATCATGAATAGCTGACAGAGCGGTGTAAATGAAATCATTCTTTTGAAAAGCTAAGGCGTGAGATTTTAACCATACATGCTCCCTAGCCCCTTCCAACTCACCATCACTTTAAGTTAAAGCATATGTTAACCCATATGTTCTCTGCAATAGCAACTTTGGTACACTGACCTCGACTGTAGCTCGGAGAATGTGCTACTTCCAGGACTTGTAGAAGTTGACTAATGACTCTAACGTGTCGTGATGCCTATTAACTATCAGGAGGGGGTGAAATCTCCTTTGGGAAACTAAGATTCTACTTCCTTCCTGCGGGACCCATCAAAAGAGAAGCAGACTCATTTGTTTAATTATTGTTTCCGAAGGGCTTAACGGGAGCAGCACGAAAGCTGATAATCCACTCAGGCTTGCTGTCTGCTTCAACAAGGACTCTTTGTTAAATGTATACGTATGGTTAAGGATTTTTTCCTAATATGTCTGGATTGAATCCTGATGGTGTTTCTGATTGCGTGCATACTGCATACCAATATGTATTACCACATAAGTATCCACGGGAAGAAATAGTGTGCACAGGTGCTTCCAATGGATTCTCCAAATACATGGGGTACCAAGCACCACAAAAAAATTCATCCCTGCCATTAAATGTATGTAACCGGTGATATTTTCTCACTTTTATTTCCTCAGCGCTTCCCCAGTCATTCCAGGGGTGAAAACATTGCATGGATATAGGGAATCAAAGATGTTGTTTACTTAAATGATAAAAATAATAACACCCAAAGTACACTTTGTCTCACATTATATTATTATGCATTATGCCTTACATACTTACACGTCGGTGTTAGCCTTTTTGTGTGTTAGTAATGTGAAAGGAACATTTGTATCACAGCTCATACGCGCTTATCACACTCATTTTGTTCCAGTTTGGATTAGCGGAAATTACTCATTAATATTCACCGTCTCAATATTTTAACAATTAAATAACCATTTGGAACACTTCAGTATTGTTTTATGAAGATTTCTGCAGAGTTCAGCGTTCCAGGTAGATAGCATTTTCGGCGAGTTCATGGGGTATTAAGCAAAGAACATATTGAGTCACCCTGTTAGAGTCACAGGAATTTCAACTCCAGCCAGTTGTACTCCTGCCATCTCTTACCAGTTCCTCACATCCTCTCCCCAACCATCAGTCATCAGTCCCTTTCTGGCTATACGTCTTTCCCGTTTCTCTCACCCTCGAAAGAAAAAAGGACCAGAAAATTCTGAGCTGGCAAAACCAAAAATCCTAATGAAATTACGTCATACTTGAATAATGAGCTTGACCACAGCTAACAACATATAGACTCACATGGACTGACCAAGGGTTCCTCACCAAATATGGGTGTCTCAACTGGAGGGGAGGGCAAAACTTTTATGAGCTCTTCAAACAAAATGGTTTTAGGATCCTTTGGTCCAGTTAGTTTCTTCCATGGAATTGGGATTGTACGCTAAGCCATAAATATTTCCAAAATAAAATGAATCCATTTTTCATTTTTGTCGACCCTCATTATTGAAATATCCAGCGATTGGTTCCAAGGGGCGAAGGACGTTACATAGAAGAGGGCTCGTCATAAAACCCAGTCTCCTTAAACAACCCCGTTGACCATTCAGTATGAAACAATGGCCTTGAATTATTTATCTTCCTTTTCTGACCCCATGCTAGCCATTCCTTTTCATTGTGTGACATGATGACGCGATGGCCCTCCATTTAAGATGCCCCATAATAAAAATACTATGACCAGAGAATTTTCTCTCAGCACGAGCTTATTGACCTGAGCTTGTATTCTACGTCACAGGATTTTTCCGGAAAAAGCTAGCTCTTTACAGCTTAATTTGCGTTAAATCCAGTTAAATCCATCAAATCATTTTTCTCAAAAATTTTCATTTTCATGGTAGTCGCACTGAATAGAATGTACTATCATCTATGATTATACACAAAAGATTCACAGGATAAAATCTTATTTCACATCTGCTCTTCCATACACTATATATTTATATCACACTCTAGACTTTCCTTTCCAACCACATTTGCTCGAATGAATTGAAATGGATAAAATATATGCATACTAGATCTCTCCCTCAAAGCCAATATGTACCAAAGTCTACTACTTCCTCGACTATTCTTTCCGATAGTCAGGGATTGCACCATCAAATCAAATCTGTAGAGATCCGAGAGTTAAGAGGCAAAACAAGGCTACTTATATTCCCCTACCAAACAAGCTCAAAAGCACGTCTGATCAACAATGCATAGTCATTCATGGATTATTTTACACCCTTCAAAAATCAGGCAAAAACCATGATGTCAGAAATATGAAAATCGAAAAAGTTTCCCCATGTGATGCAACCTGCTTTTTAACCAATTCCCAGCATCAAATGCACGAGATTGTAAAGATCGATCTCCTTCATTTGTGTGACTCTCCCCTTCATGTATAAACTTTGTTAGTCCGTTGGGTTTCTCTCTCGCCTCCTATCTCCCTTCTTCTCTTCCATCCAGTGACGCTTTACTCCGCTTTATCCCCCTTGTCTTCTCAAATCCAATGTACAAGCAACCCAGCATCAACATATATACGTATATGTATATGTCAGTCATCCATTCCAGATTAGCTATATAAAAGTATCTTTCTCCGATTCCCTACCATCTCTCCAACCCCTCCAGAACGCCATTACAAAACGCAAACTTTTGTCCCATCTCCCTGTCCCTTCCAAAGCTACTTAATTACTTTTAGTTAATGAAGTGGCTCTTGCAGATAGCGGGTCATCAAACATAAAATCAACAGGTGAAATGGTATGGGTGGGTGGAATTAATAAATATAAAATGACATGCACAACTAAATTAGCAATTTTGTTCCTAAGTCTTTACAACATACCATTCTATTTTTAACAAAATCCTAATTATGTACTTGTATCATTCCTAAGCCGTGATAGCGGAGAATATCATTTGGTCTTAAAATAAATTTAGCATTTAATTTACTTCTCGCCTTCGATCACATATCAACCCATTTATTCCACCTTCAATTTGCACTTGCACATTCTTTTATGGTTTCAAAGAGTCTGCATAAGCTATACATATAAAAATAAAGGATCTACTAAATGATCTATGAAAAGCTAAACGGAAAATGCTGAACAATCCTGCTGGCTCCTACCATACTATCCCAGGTAAAATAAACAATTAGATGCTGAGGCAAGATTTTTTAGGTGTTAAAATAACTATAATTTATTAATCCAAATTATTGCTAGTTTAAAGTTCAAATTAGAATTATTATTATAAATAGAGTTACATAGCATAGTCAGCACAGTTTTATAGAGATAGCATGCGCAGACCGAGTTAAAAAGCGAAAAATCCAGACATTTGCCTGAGCAGCAGTAAACATTAATCAGTGATTTTATCAAATATGCTAACAATAGTCCCAATCACAAATCATTGAGCATTAACCGATAAATTCATCAAATCCTCCCACTAGCAATGTCAATACATGACCGCACGTATACTGAAATAGTCTCGATCTAACATTTTGTAGCACCAGCTAATTTTAATCCTAATGTCCACAGTCCAAGCTGTCAAGATAGTCAAGCCATGACTGTCATTCATAAGAGTCATGAATCACCTTTATTTTCAGAGAGGAGAGAGCCAATAATTCCATAATTTTCCTGCATACGCATACACACATTACATCTGCTACATACAAATCCTCATACTTATCAACGTAACAAAACCATTACACGTATGATTCAAGGGTCAGAAATAACGCGTCTTCTCTTACTTAGCCAACATGTATGCCCGAGGCTACAAACCTTTACAGACGCTTAAAATAGAAAAAAATACCTGCCGCATCGAAATGTTCTCTCTCTCTCTCTCTCCATTCTACCATTCCTCATTCGTAAACTTCTTGGATTCTTCCCAGCATCCTTCAAGCATTCATACATATTCAAAGAAAATATTATCCATGCTCATGAATCCTCTCCAGAAATGCCTTTGAGTACACGCAATAAGCTAAATGTTTGTTTAAACATTAAATGTCCTGCATAAACATTAGCATCAGCGCTTTTTTCTATACACTCTACACATGCTCCGTCAAAGAGAACATCCTGCAAAAGCTACAATTATCCACATTCATATATACGCACAGTGCCCCAATCCAATTAAACCAACTGCCATGCCATCAATGTGTCCATTTCCAAGATAATAATAGTTCATCGCATTAATTAACGCATGCCTCACGCAAGCAGAAAAAAAAGTCTACCAAGGAAATCATAGTTAGGCATCGCCATATGTAAATCGGCTCAATAATTGAAAAGCTTCATTGGATGACATGACGGCTACTCAATGCACCAGCTCCTATATTTTATGCACGAACCACGAAAAGCTTTTATGGATGAGGGGAAGAATGTTACACGTCTACAACATATACAGAGAGACAGGAGCACACGAGAGACCTTGTAGCGTGCACATATAGCCCAAGCCCAAGCAGTAGATTTTTATCATCGACTTGCTCAGTCAGAAACTTTGCTCTTGTCGCGTCTGACGAGTGGAGCCGGTCGATGGAAATAGGAGTTCTCATTAGGAATCACATGACCCCCGAACAACCAACCGTTGTGAAATAGCCAACTAGAAAGCTCCGAGGGACCTGCGTTCTCAGTCCTATAATTCCTAACCAATCCCAAAACACCACACAATTCCACCATCCAATCATCCCTTGGCTGAACAACCTCAGGTTCTCTTGCCACGGGGGAATCCAATGTTGCCACGTTCCTTCCCACTAATTTCACTTCTCAACCTCCTTTTATTGCTTGGAGTGGAATTGCTTGGCAGTGGGACGCCGTTCCCCATGCCCAAAGCCCTACACAAAGAATCTCCTCTTCAAATGTGGAAACATCCCTATAGTGATAGAAGCAGGAGATGCGGAGAGTTTTCGAGTATGCGTATGCGTAGAACGTTACACGTACCTAAAATACGCATTTGCCTCTACGCACTCTGAAGTTTTGGGCGAGAGGCGAAACGCATCGTGGAGCTTTTAACTTGCTCAATGCTTTTTGTATATATGGGAACTTGTATATATACATAGCTAAAAATGTTACCAAGTTTAGTATAATTCCTCGAGCGTTAAGCTTGGTAATAGGAAACCTTCACGAGTTTCTCCCTATTCTGTACTATGGAGCTTCATATATGTACACCAATGGTATTAGGTTGGAGTAGAATAATACACAGGCACACACACACACAGCTCAAGATTCTGACTAGATAGGTATATTATTACCAGCAGGAAGGATAGCGCTGGTTACCCCATCCATATTATATACTATATCTAATCTATGGCTCTCTTCCCTGGGCTGACATTTTTTCCTTGCACATTGCATTTTTCTACGGTTTTGGTTCGAGGGTAAAATCTCATTTAGGCCTCTGATCATCGTATCGGAGCTGGAACAACATCCCCTCGACTCTCTCATGGGCTCAGGAATGTTTTTCCATCCCTAACATTTATTACATATTTTTTTCCCATCCGACGAGAATGTTTTAGTTGTTCAAGCCCAGTATGACGTTAGGTTCTTACGCATACCTCTCTTTTCCTCTCTCCCTCTGGTCCTATGAGCCATGTGTATACAAAGATTTTTTTAACTATGAGGTACTGCCGTATTATTATGTTAATAAGTACTGTAGATGATGATGATACTCGATACTCATCCCAACCCATCCATAGATTTTACATCTCTCTCCTCCATCCAACTTTTAGCCAGGTATAACGGCGTTGTTATAGTGTTGTTGAATCGATTTTTTTCCTCCTCCAAGCTGTATATCACACTAGCCTTTATATTATAGGTAAAAGGTAAAGGTATGATGATATTGCTCCTGCAGTAACATTCAGACATACACCGCCTTTCCACAAAGGTATAGATGAAATGTGAGATTTTCTCTCTCTCTCCCCCTCTCTCATCTCGTCATCCTCTCTCATTCCGCTCTACACAGCTAGTTTTTTCTCATCAATCATTGCCATATAATTTGAAGTGGTGGAACGCCCTCATGAAAGACCATTCTAAGAGATGTTCCCATTGGCCCTTCCACTCATAGACCCCATCGACGTGTATAAATATAGGACGACCAGTTTAACTGCGGTAACTCTGCCAACTCTATGGGTTGTACTCTCCAACTACCGAGCCCAGAGTGTATAGGAGCAGAATAAGAATTGCTCACAGCCAAGTACCACATAGCAGGAGTGAACCCAGAGAGCAAAGCAACCACAGGAAGCGATTTCGAGCCGAAGCACAAGCGACGAACGAGCGAACCGTTCGTCAAAACATACACAGACACACCAGAACCTACAGTCTAACTCCGTCAAGAGCTTAAAAGGTTCGGCACGAAGCTCGTGGAACTCAACTCCTCTCTCCCTGAATCTTCTTACATGTACGCAGATCTCTCCAATACGTAGCTACATACACCTAAATACTTGATAGTGCCCCAAAAAAATCCGCTCTCCGAAAAATTTTCCCCTTAAAATCGTTTTTCTCGAAAATATCCATTTCCCCCCAGGATCCCAATTTTTTCACACCTCATTCCTTTATACACGGAAATACATACTCAAGCCTTTGACGGTTGGATTTAAATACCCAAGAGTTTCACTATAGTGCGTTTAACACAGTGGGGATACGTAAGCTCTTTAAAAATTACCAAGAATTTTTGAACTCTTACTATTTTGAGATTCTGAGACTCAAAAAATCAATATTTTACGTATGTGCAACACAATTGATATTTCTGCTTATTGGACGGAAGGCTCATTTTTGGTAAGTTCCTCAAAATTCCTTTTTTCCCATTACATGCTGTATACCATTGGAATTATTTTATTTTTACAAGCAAAGAATATTTTCAATCATTTCAACAATTCCATAACAATAAATGTGGAAGGTAATATTTTGTAGGGAAGATAAATATGAATGTGAGGAGTGTACAAAGTTGTAGTAAGTACACAAATGTGTTTCAAGTGTATATGAGTGAAGCAACTGTGAAGAGTAGTGGATTGTGTTTATTTCCATTGCCTCTCTCTCTCTCTCTCTCTCCTTTACTCTCTACATATGTACGCTACATGAAGTTAAAGTGAAGTCTCAGCTCAGTGCGTGAGTTTCTGTGTGAGTCCTATATAATAACACAGTGAGAGGAGAAGACTTGTGTGTATACGTATATATATGTATTATGCAGTTACAACATAGCGAGGTACGAGCTATAGGAATAAAAGGCCTGGTGAATGCAATGCAATGGTTAAGGTTACAGAATATAGACCTCCTCACACACATATAAGTTCACATTGGAAGAGTTCACTTCCAGCTCCGTCTCATCCAGTTACATTCAAATGCACGAGGGGAGTTGGGCTCTCGAAAGTTTTCTTTTTTTGCAACTCACAGAGTGAATGTGTAGACTTTTAATATTTCTCACCTTTTCCTTTACCCACATAACTGACAGGGGAGGTTCGTCTTGGATATATAAAAGCACACTTTTTGTAAACAAAAGTTTTAAAATCTGGGATGTGAGATTTTTTGGACGGAATTTCCCTTAAATTTTAATTTATTTTGAGGTTACCTTTCCTGGACTCATTGGAGACTGGGATCGATTTTTCAGTTGAGAGAGAGTCAACGATGTTGTGAAAAATGATGTTTTAAGTGCGATTTATTTTACCCCGAATTTTGTATGAAATGTAAGTATAGTTTTATTTTTAAAAATTTGGACGCGTAGAGATTTTCATTAAAAAAATTTTTGAATATTTTATTTCAAATGGATATAATATTGTCCTGATGGATTTTTGGTGTTTGTATATTTTAATTTAAAATTATTTAATTTTGGGAGATGTGCTGCAATGATTGTTGGAATGATTGAAATATTTGAAGGGAAAATGGATAAAAAGGATATATGCAATCGCGGATCGATCGTTGTTGGCTTTCAAAAAATTCCTTGGGAAGAACTTTTTGTGATGGAATGATTATGATTTTGAAGAGGAAAATGAAACAATTGTTGAGATTGGAATGATGGAAAAAGGGTTTTAAATGGTTGATGGGAGAGATATTCAATGTTTAGTAAATGTTGTAGTTTGTATTTTGTATATGTAAAGAGGTTGGAGTCGTGCAGGAGTATCTTTTATGTGTGTGGGAAGATTTTTTGAGAGAGAATGTTGCTAAAATATTTTGGAGCATTTACCATGAGTTTGGGAGTTGAAAGTGAGTTAATTGGGAGATTGTATTTTTGGAGCTGACTGATTGTGAGAGATTTGATTTAGCTGTAAAATGTATGTGTACTAATTTCAAGACTGCAGTAGTGTGTGTGTGTATATGTACGTGCTCGCACTTGGACTGTGGGACGTGGAGATTTTGCTAATTGGAGAACGATCAAACCATTTTGGGAGAGCTGGGCTGACTTGGAGGGCATTTCCGAGTACAGTTTTCTATAATGATAGGATATCGCTACGGGTATCCATGGCTGAGATTCTCGGGCCCTTAATTAATGATCGTTAATTAAATGGAAGAGAAATGGGTGCGAGTGTAGCCTCATGGGGACTCGGTAGTGTCACATATAGATATGTAGGAACGTGTGTGGATGGTACAGAATTATTTTTGTCAATATTCATTCAGTATATACATGGGCCTAGATGTAAGCAGAGACTCATTTGCATGTGATTGCCCTGCCGGTACGATGGTATACCCAGACAGGTGTCCACTCGAGTCTCCTTGTGAGACGACTCTCAAGCATTCACGACTTCACGACTTGTGAATGTATTCTAGACTCCCATTCATTCTTCTCCAAGGAATCTGGTTTGAATTCCAAAGAGAAGAAGGAGAGTTTTTGATCACGAATTATAATGGATTTCGGTTGTGGGGAAATTTTCTAGTATGTATATAAATTGATTTAAAGTTATTGGAGGAGATGAGGGAAGATACCATGAGTAAGTAAGCACATAGGGTGTTGGCTTTTTAATACCCATTCAAGTTCGTGCTTACAAGCTTGCTCCTTCTGAATATGTATTTATAGTGCAGAATCTATGTGAGATGTTGCTGTTTGTATTTCAAGCACGAATGAAATTTATTTCTAAATGTGAGTACAGTTTTTGTTGATGTCTTTACAACTTGAAGTTAGAGCAGGTATCAGCCACATCTTCAAGGCCTTTGGTGTTCTATAGGGGTCAAGGCTGTACGCGTAAACTGTCATTGCCGGTTTCTTGTTTCATGCGTGTGAATTATTATTTCGCTGGAAGAATCATGATGTAATGATGGGTATGCATCCAGTATAAGTTACTGAGTTACAAAAAAATACTTCAACAACCTACTTGATCTTGTCTACCTGATGATACGATCCGTATAATTTATTATCCGGACTATCATCAATTTTGATCCCAGTATTTGAAAGAGTCTTGCAGTTTATTACTATCCCATCAACTGCAGAAACTCAGAAAATAGCTTTGAGGACACTTTAAATTTTTAAGTTCTACTGTGATCATGATTTTAAGATGTTAAAAATCATTGTGCGAAATCTTACCTCAGCTTTATAGCACTTAGGAACTACAGCCAGTTACAATAGGATGTGTGTGAAGAGCTACTAATTGTAAGTAGCGTACATATTCAGCTCATTTAGTGTAGTATTTCAGCTCTTTATTTCACGCTTGTCATTCCTTATTTATTGGCACATCTCTAAAAGAAATCCTCTTCTGTACTTAACTGTGAAGTGCATTGTAATTAGATGAGAGCTTGAGGCAGATTTGATCCGAACATCAAAATGGAGCGAGTGCATGAGGAATGCTCCTGTGGGATTAGCAATCATTTTTCAAGTACCTAGTCATTGTCAAATGAGACACCTTTAAACGATGAGGTATATAAATTCGTGTGGAGTGTGCCAACATCCTCCTACTTGGTATGTAAAGCAGCTGCTCATTCTACCAGCTCCATTTAATTTGCCAAATTGAACGTGGAGGGCTTGTATGTTCCCTCAATTTTAAGAAGCAGGCTGAGACGAAGGAGCCGCTTCCTCTTTTAAAAAATCACTCCGAATAGGGAAGGAAGTCATAATGGATTCTGCTTTCTTTTTCCCCGTGCTACATGATTCCTCCTGTTCACAGAATTTCAACTTTTTTCACAGCCTTCAGGAAAGCGACAGCTCCAGTTGACACGTGTGTCACGGGCTCTGGAGTCAAAGTCGGAGATGAGAGAAAGTGTTTGGGGAGAAACACCAAAGCATTTGCTCCTTTCTACCAGCATTTCCCGTGAATCTCTCAGCATATAGCTTGACTAGCATCTTTTCCGTTTGCTCCCACTACAACCTTCAGACCAGTTGCATTTACCATTTAACTTGCGCATACATATGAAGTGCGGAGTTTTTGTCTCGACGTCTGTCAATACATATTCCAACAGCTTGACAAGGGTATGCATAAGTGGCGTATATTCCTTAACCTTGTGAAGGTAGCATACGACTCTAAATCTCTCATGCAACGAAGGCCACTGTGATTGTTGTGAGAGGCGATCCGTTTTTCCTATTTCTGGGAAACCTTAAGCTTTTCATATTTCCACATATCTTTCTTTTCTGATGGAAACAAAATATATTAATATAAACTTGTCCTCAGGCTTCAAAGCCGGGATTTCTCTCTTCAATAAAATATGGAATATGCAGAGGAATGACTTGAGCTTTTGGTTCTATCTATTGTTTCCGTAAACTATAGTAGTAGGGGAACTTTATCCAAGACTTCCATTTCAGTGGCACTTACTACGTAATCCTCAATGTAAACTTGGTTGTATCAGAGTCTTAGAGGAATTCGAAAGTTTGGGGTCGCTTTTATTGCTCAAAGTTAATATATGCTGTTACTATGAGTTCTACCCGGGAATTCCACCATTAAACCATCAAACTAGAACAACCAGGGAATATATATGCAATACCTACTAGAATTTTATGCTCATCAATTATGAACCGCCTTTCAATGGATTTAACACCCCTTCAACTTTATTTTACTGGACTATCAACATCTCCAACCTAAAGAACTGAGCCATAAAGCATTTTCATGTGGAATTAAAATAATTGCTTGCCCTTTCGGTTCTGGAAGGTACACCGAAAGGCCACTAGGGCCTTACCATCGTAGACGTACACAAGCCTACGTACCTCTTTTATATATTCCCTATTATAGTAGAACATATACTTATTGGAGCCCCAACTGTAATTGTACCAATCAGCATCTGAACAATGTTTCCCTTTTGGTAGAGAAGCTGACTCCGCATGAGTCGGGATTTTGGGAAGTCAGATTTGAAAAATTCACTCGCATAAATATCGGCGTCATAAAGTAAAACCCGATTTGTTGCACTGCACTGGGTGTTTCATATAACTTGGCAACTATAAACCTCCAGTTTTGTTATTTTGGATTGTTAAATCATTGCGAAGGAAATTTTCGCTGGTTCAAATATATATGTACATTTACAGAAAAAAAGCCTGTCGTAATAATACGTTTATGATGGGGATTGTTAACCACAATACGTCCTCATCCAGATGGAAATAATGTTTAAAGAGATCTGATTGGGCTTAACAGCTGAAAACTTGAAAACTTGATTCAACTAATCACTTGATTTTTCCACAGATTTTATTAAGTGGAAAAAAAAGGGAAACCCAACGTTTTAAGTGATTCCGTTATGATTATTTTGCATTACTTTCCAAATCCTCATTCGTTTTTTAAGCGTGTGGTGGAGCATACCATTGGAGTAATGTGTAGGAAACGTGAATCTACAAAAACATTTCTGCCTAAAATGTATGCGATGATGAGAGCTGATTCCAGAACAGAAGGAATACTAACGAGTGGCATAGCTATATATATATGTGTGTGTCTAGCACAAAGTATAATAGGCATGTCTGGTCGGATACATATAATTGTGAGCTGTAAGCATAAATATTATCCCCAGTATGTAACAGTTGGACGTTGCGTTGTAAAGCTCCAGGAAGGCGTTGGGGGAAGAAAAATGAATCCTGGAGGCAAATATAACATAACTTCCAGGGTCTGTTACCACCATGCGTATACGTTAGGATGTATGTACTTCATATCTTCAGTTTATTGTTAGCTTCTACATATTATAGTATGTAGATGATAGCGTGAGCCTCAGCGGTATACGCACACAGAATTCATTTTCAGGAGAGAGAGAGAGAGAGAGAGAGAGACGAACTGGAGTGAATTGAACTGTCTGTCAGATAGACCCCTAAACCTTGGAGTTACTTTTGAACGGTGGAGAGAGAGAGAGAGACAGAGAGAGTGGAAAGCGAAGGAGTAATCGTATAACAATAAACTCCTACCTATGTATTTACCTTACTCGAAATATAATTGCGTGGCCGTGTACAAGAAACAACAACACATACTGTTCCATTTGTTCTTATTAGACGGTGCGTTCCAGACTTTCGTGGAATCCGTTATCGAATCAGTAGCATTGAAAATCAATTTATTCCTATTCAAGTCAAGCTAACAATTTGGCTAGGAATTCGTCTCAGTGTTTCATAATAATTTTTTAAAATCACCCAAGAAAAAGTTAATTACAGGGAAAAACCTCTGATCTTCCCTAATCCTTAATTATCGTAACTACCATTCCAATATTAGTTATTAACTTATCAAGATTCTAAAACTCATCTTTTTCAAAGTGAAAGGGGGACAAAGTCGTCGTATTAAAACTCTAGCATAACATATGTGAGTGCTCCAATAATTTTTTATGGGTAATTAGTGGGACCTAATAATTTTAGCAGACTTGAGACGAAGAACTGCACGCTTCTCCTATGATTTGCAGCCAGGAAAAATAATTTCGAGCAATTAAATATTCTTATCTCGCGATTTCCCTTTGCTTGCTCCTACCAATGTTGAAAATTACATAGGAAATTGAATTGCATCATTAAGTTCATTTTGTGAAATTTTTTAGTCGAGTTGCTTGCCGCCATACGTATTTACAGGTACATATATATTTTTACATGAAATCGGAGCATGTACACACCTCATATGTGAGGTGTGCACATCATCCATACAAAAATTTCTCAGAATCACAATCAATCCCGTTGAAGCAATAGAATGTCCCCCATACCGGACTTTGAGTGATCCCATGCTCTAGTGTGCTTCAAATCTCTCAAATTTATAATCATGACAGATCTTCTGTAAGTAAGACGTGAGACTCTGATTGAACTCAATGCAAACATGTTGTAGTTTAGCAGACAGTAGTAATTAACATGCCAGTCCCGTTTATCATGTAACTCCTCACAAATTTACGTTGCCATTCAAGAGACACATACATGGCTATCCAGAAAGTAAAACATCAGGTTGATATGGTATCAATTCAACTTGTCATCATAGCGATAAGCTCATCTGTCATTCAAGAATTGGAGCTGTGGTCATCCACACGAATGAACCTCCTTTGGTGTTGAGCGTATTTCAAGGGTTTTAGTATTTGTATTCCCAATTTTAAAATTTTTTCTCACCGTCTGCTACAATAACTACAACGGAAAAGAAAGGACTCATTCATTTTTAAAAGAGAAAGAAAGAGCTTTAAGGGTAGGAAAAAAATGAAATAAGTTATTACAAGGTTGAGCGAGACAAGTGACAACTTTTAGGTGTTGATCCCGTATTTAATTCCTTTACGATGTATGCATAAAAATTGATGCTGCTCCCCTCCTTATTATTGCTTTCTGTGGTTAGTGCTATCGATGGGCTTTATAACTGTCAACTGTACCGAAAGTCTACTACATGTGGAGCAAGAATATATCCCAGCTTACAGCTTACCTAAATAGAACTCACATCTATCTCACAGAAGGGTTACCCACTACTCAAGAAGATATCCAGCAACATCATGGGACAAAAGAAAGACATTAACGTTTTTTTTATCTCTCTCTCGCTCTCTACAAGTTATGACCCTGTAAAAATTCAGTTGCTTAAAAAACTTTTTTCCAGTGTACTTACACAACAACCGGAGAGTCGTCGTCCATTCGGAAGGAAACCTTTTTTTTAGTTCTCCATTCAGTATATCTATATACACCATTCCAATATCTAGGAATGAATTAAATGAAAGATTCCGGTCATCCCTCTCTTCAAACCAATCATAGTGCAGATCATCCATGTGACGCCAATACTACAAATACATAGGAAGCAAAGGCTGACAAGTATCGGATGAAAAGACGGTAGAGCAAATTCAGTATTAGTACTTGTTCTTTGTGTATTTATACACATGTGTTCGTACAATGGAGAATTGAATACGTGTATTTCTTTTATTCAATCCAATGCTAGATTGACATCCGTAAAATGTATTGATCCTATTTATTTGCCTCTTCCGTTACTATATTGTAAATGAAGAGTAACCGGTAGTGGAAAGTATGCCTTGGTGTATTACTGAGGCATGTAAAAAATAGATAATACCTCTCAATCAAGTTCCACCATTGAAAAAAATCGCGTGTAATCAACTATACAACTAATAGAATTGAAGCATTAACTATATGTACAGGCTTGTGTTCAAGAAGTACCTCACAGAGTGACAACTGAGAGAAACACGACGTACATATAATCATGGAATGTATTGTAGATATTCGATGGAAAGGGAAAAGATTGAACTCTGTCAAAAATGATGTCTCTGGATGTGCTCTTTCCCTTATTATTTGAGTATGTAGAAATGGGAAGACATAGTTCCATTGGTTCACCATCCGGTTCCAGAACTTGAATTCCTAAATGTTTTAAACGCACTTCGGAGACAAGGTTATGGGCGTACTGATGATGTGATCGATTCCTATTGAGAATTTATACGTACCCTATAGTATACAAGAGCTATTAGTAGATTTGGTCTTGGTTCGTACATGTATGTACATTGCACAGGGGAATATACATACATTAGGCTACGCATGAGTTGAGCACATAGGCGGAATCGTAGATGGACTGCGTTTCGGTCGATGTTTCGCTGCAAAGATCACTTACGCATGGGAAAGGTATGGGAAGAAATGGCATTACTTGCAATGCAATAATATCTGAAAGGTAGAAAGCTAGAGAATGACTTGGAGGGTGAATAATGGGATGGAGGAAATGAATGGCTTGGCACGACATAAGAACCTTGTCCTGCCTACATTTCCCTTTTGCCCCTTACCTGTACAACAGTTGACCCAAGTGACATCAACTAGATCCAGGAGATTTGGTTCCGGGTTGATACCAAACAACCCGAATGATGTATCGACGGTCGGCTAATGAGACCCAATGTTGCCACTACCTCTCCGCGTCAGGATTTGAATTCACACTTGTGTTCGCTGAGCCAACGTATTGGCTTGTATTTCAAGGAACATTAGGTAAAAGCAACAGGAGGCTATATATATGGAAATCGTGGTAATTTTGGTGGGCAATAGTGGCTAATTTCAGAAATATTTCCACGAGTAGGAGGTGGTGAGCATAATTTGAGTAAGTAATTTTCGCATGTGTAGCTTTTATGGCATTATATCGTTATGGCGTTGGATATTGAGTAGCGTGAGTTCTCTCGGCGGACTGAAGTGTCCGGGGGCTGCGTAGTGCAGACATGCATACACATGATGGAACAGATTTCCTGGGGTTTTGCTAACGCATTGCTTGAGAAATATAAGGAGAGAAGAGTTCTCGGAGCAAAGAAATGTCACAGGGGTGGTTTTATCTGGTATGTGACCAACGTGGCTTCACTCGAGAATTGTTACTCCCATCGAGGAAGAGACGCTCGGGAATGGAACATTTAGATGCACTGATATAAATATAATATATTTATACTTGGAAACTCTTCCCTTACCATGTTATTCCTCAGGAGTCAACTTTTATTTCTTAGCACGTTTCCCGTGCATTTCTTCATATTCCATTCCACTATGTACACGCATACAACAAATGTAAGGAAAATATTCATGGAAATCCGATTGTATCCATTCCTTCCATGTGCACAAGACACGTCAACAACGTACATACATCCACCGTCTCCAAACCAAAGGATAGCCCTCCTCCAAAGAAACCTAAGTTAAGCTTCTGCCTGTAAATGACGTCGGGATATTCTTCACATACAAACAAAAGAAATACACTTGAATAGTTCACTGTAGTAGTAGTTTCTAAAACTTTTTACTCATGTTGGTTCGTGGGCATCCTAACGGATCCGAGGTCCGAGGCAAAGGTGACTTGGTAATTGGTCTTTTCATCCATAGATAAAATCTTCCAGGATCCTCCAGTATAAAATACGTGCAGAGCTAAAGTCGCTTTTGTCATCATCATTATTACTATAGACCATGTCAGCTGAGAAAAATTCAAGTACTTATCGATATTTTTAAAAGACGGTCCGGAGTCTACAGAAAGTTTTTCCTCATATCACAAATCTCGACTTAAGGGCTGACTTGGTCGTCCCTTGTAACCTGCGCCTCTAACCCTTCCAGCCCTTCAGCGTAAAACTCATTATTTCCGTACCACAAACTTTATAAACTACCTTTCTGACTTTACTCATACAACCAAAAGCCCTTCAGTTTTTTTTCTCCAACCTTAATGGTTTGAGGGGAGGGTATAAGATGTCAATAATATGGACAGAGGGAAATAGTGAAATGGCTCAAGTAAAGGCAGTGGGTTGGGGACTTTGGGTCTCTTTAAATATGTACAATATGGTGGGACCATGAGAAATAAAGGCAAACGGCAAGGTCGTTTCAGTTTCCACAATATACGCTTCCACACATCACATGCCCATGGAATATACCAAGGATGTTTATAGTTAACCACATATTCTTTGCTGGACCACGAGTTTCAGCTTTCTAATATATTATTGCTGTTACTGTGAGTTACAAGAAAGAAACTTGTCTTCAGAAACCACAAAGCCATGCGTCCAATTGTCAGCCCTTTGTACATATACAGGGTGCCAACAAATCATGTTACTCCTAGTAAATGCAAGGAGGTATAAATAACTTTTATGTATCTCAACTTCACATAAGTTTTCTATTTTAATTTGTAAGACTGTTTTCATAACTGAAATACGCAGCCTATTCTAATACTACATTAAGTACCACGAACAGGTCGGTATCTTACCGCCTCTTGACCAAGCGTTGCCCAAGCTCCTTCCTCACACCAAAAATATATTTGAAAACATTCACAATACCTTTTTCCACTTCTGAACTAACTTCGCCGTTAAAAGTTTTTAAATGAATCCGTATAAGAATAATTAGTAAGATAACAAGTTCCGGGAGATTGCCTACCCTGTACCCACACACTTCTTTCTAATACTGGCACTACTGGCTGCCGTTGCTGCTTGTATTCTTCCAATAATGGGCAATAAATCATTTTCTACGCAGAATTGAATTTCCTTTGGATACATCCACTAAGTGTGTGTGTGTGCCTACTACTTTAGATGTATCTACTTTTTGCTCTCTGCTAAAGTACTCGAGGTTCAAAGGATGATCATAAGGTCAAGATATTGGTGAGCTCATTTAGTCCTAGCGATTTAGAAGGAGCTTCAAACAAGAAGTATACTCCTATATATTCCTCTGGGCTGCTCCAAGTCACCCTCTAATCACCAGAGTAGTTAAGGATAGCGATTATGACTTGTCGTGATACGATGACAACCATGGTTTGGAGTATAAAGATAAATTTTAATTACTCCATACTTTCTGTCTGCTTTACTACACCAATAAATTTCTATCATCACTAGCTCAACATCAAGCTGCGTTTTTGCCTTAAGATGGATAAATACATGTAAAGAAAAACTTTCTGAGGACTTCTTCTCCTTGCGAACAATTCCACCGTAATAATTCTTGCTGCCTTTCTTAGTATTTATAGAAGAGATAGAGAGTTCAATTTTGTTCACCGCAATATTTTTATACAGACGCGGGCTATTGAGTGCTGAATCTATTAAAAGAATTGTAGGTGTTTTACCTATTTATTAGCAATTAGATCATCACGTCAGTGATGCATTGAGTGAGCGATGAAGGATGCCAGAATTTTCAGGCGTCCATGTAGTAATACATGGTAGGAGGTAAAAGACGTGAGGCTCGATCTAATCTTTGCGCGAAAAGTCCGTGAAGTGCAGACAAGACGAGTAATTAGAGTATAATAGATTCACTCAGACATATGTGCGGACTGTTATGAGAAACAATGTGTTGTTGCAAGTAATTTTGTGAATGGAACGCACAATGTTTAACCCCTGGTTGAATGGTGCTCATCTAAAAGAGCGTGTGAGATGTTACTCAGACCGACGTCCTCATCACTGCTGACTGATGCCTAAAAGATGCAAATAAGCTAGCAACACGTAGAGAGAAAGTGTGAAGATGAAAAAAGGATTTAGAATTACTACAGACAGTGGTGCATGTTGATGAGAGTTGTTGCTTTATTTCCCTACCCATACACACACATATACATACGACAGAAGCATATCATTAAGAAAATCAAGACAAGAGTTGTGGCATCTTAGGGAATAGCTCAGTCACTATTTCTTGCATGTCTTTTGCAAAGGCTCTCCCATCCTTTCAAGATTTTCGTTCTTTTGGAGTTTGGAACAAAGTATAGGAGCAGTTGGTTACTTTTTGCTAAGAGATTGCTAGATGAGAGCTCCTCTTGCTTTGCTGCTACTATATGTAGCAACATCACTCACAGCCCAAATAATAGTAGTAGTTGTTAGTAGCCCTTTTAATGAAAATCGTGCGTGCATGTAGTAACAATACTTTTGGCCGTATGATTAAGTGTAGACGACGTAGACACGACAGTAAAGATCATAAAGGTAATGGAAGAAGCCCACTGGGAGGATGAGGATGAGCAACAAGAGGCAGAAAAACGTATTGCTGTGTGAGAGTTAGAGCCGAGCTCATCTGTTGGTCGCTTTGGTGGAGGACCGAGCATACAAAAGTCTTCTTGATGAGATAGAAATGGGATTGGGATAGAGAGGAGAAGGCATAACCAAAAGAGAAGATCTTTCTTCATCTCTCTTCTTCTTTTTCTCTCCTCCACTCCCCGTATATGCATTACTACACAGAATACAGATTGAGCGTATGTCTGTGGGAAGCTTGTGTAGTTTCCTTTAGTTTCCCCGTCTACTTGTAGTAATCTCACGTATCACATAAGAGAGACTGGAGTCTGTGGAAAGATGAGAAGTGGAGGTTTCCCCTTCAATGTATACATACGACTAGTTGAGCGCTCCTCTGCTTCTGCATGTGAGGCTGGAAGAGAGTGTATAGTGAGAGATGATGTGAAAAGAGAGGAGAGGGAATGAGAATTCTACCATCCATGTATTCCATTCCCTTTCTTGTGTACGAGGGATGGAGCTTTTGAATTCAAATAGCAAAGGCAGTAGCGGAATAACATTGCTGAAAAAGCTTACTACCATTTTGTTCTTGATATATAAGAAGAGTGGTGGATAGAAATGTGTACGGGAGGATTCCCGTCTTTTTCCTGTGTGTACGTGTGTGTGTGTGTGTGTATTTCTCCCCTCTCTATTTTTCCTTCTTTTACGCTCTGACTACTACTCTCCTTTTTGCTATGAATCCATGGCCCCCGACTCAACTGTTGGTCGCACTCTCCCAGTTCGTGGAGTACACGGTCTGATGGAGAGTCTGAAACTGAAAGCACCATAGAAACCCGCCAGTTTGTTCGGTTCGATAGATCTCCTCGTGTAACGAGTGCAGACTCTGGAGTTTCTCCCCAAACCTTTCCATTGGCACAATCACAATCCACTATATTCTAGGGCTTCTCCCCTATGCATAGGAATAACGTCTATGGAACGGTCTTCTTCTTGTTCCTAAGCATATATACAAGTACTAGATGAAATGACAGAGGAGAGTGTATACTAACATGCTCTCTAGCTATTGTGCCAACTAGCAGTTGTGCAGACTCGGTCGGTGGGTGAAAGAGCGAGTGAGTGGAGGACTAACGTTCAAGTCAAAGGGAATGAATGGTTCATGCGTTTTTACTTGATACCAACCTTTTTCGTAAATAAATAGACGAATGATGTTGCCTATTAGATTTTACGTAGAGCGGAAGCCCATGTACTTCAGGACATTTTCATATTTACAAAACATTTCTCTTCCATACCTCGTCCAAGCTGCGCTTGCTATAAAGGGGGGAAAAAGTTGAAACCCTGTGATTCCTCTTTAATTGGATTGAGCTTTCCCCCCTTCCAAGTTCCATTCACACCCACAAGACAAGAATTCCTTGCATGCTAAACTTCCAGACATAAAAGTATTTCTGCAAATACCATGAAATTATCGATCATAAAACACATTTGGGGAGGAAGGACTTTGGTTGGTTTGAGTTTGCAATTTGTATCCATCCCTCTACTGCTTTATCTCCTCTTGTCCTCAGGGTATTTCCCAATTCTCAAAGCCTTTCTCTAGAATCCTCAGAGCTCTTCTACTTCTTCTACTCAACAATGACTGATGATACTAACTAGTGTGGGCCTGCGAGAGACGAAGATTCGCAGCAAATAAAGCATGTAATCTTTTTAGACATGATTGTTACATAGCGATAAGGAAAAAGGCTTAGGATCCACACACAAAGATTCGCTCCTTGGGGGAGAGAGAAAGAGACGTAGGATGGAAAATCATCAACTTGTCAATGAAATATTGGGAACTTTTGGAAATGTACGAGTTTTGTTAGAGTAGCTAAGAGAGAGAGAGAGAGAGAGAGAGGGAACCTAAGGGAAAAATATGTTGTCACATATGGAGATGCGATCAAATTGATATTCTTTCCCGGATATAATTTTTTATGTCATACCTTTCCTGCCCTGACCAAAGACATTTGATTCTCCTTCCCCGTTTTGTATTTCCAAGTGGTTAACTTTTGGTTAGAATCAAGCTGTGACCGAAAGGGAAGCAAAGTTTGGTCTTTCTCTTCACTATGACTCTTTCGCCATGTGTAGAAAAAAAAAGTTGAGGCGGAATGAAGGATGAAGTAATTTTTTGTGTAGGTTTATACTATGCCGTCCCTCCCATAATTCTCTCTCTCTCTCTCTCTCTCCGTGCACAAGCATTAAAAAGTGGCTTGTAATACGAGTTAAAAAAAATTAGGCAGGGAGTGTGATGATATTTGATAAAAAGGTAGTCGGTCGTAAAGCCATGGATGATTACTAAAACTAGTAGGGGTTGGTTTGGTATTTTACCTTTGAGAATATGGTTGCTCTCCTCGTTCTGTATAGTGTCTGTAGCAAAGAGTCTGGTGGTTGCTATGTGTGTGTGTGTGCCTTGAAGGAAAATATTTTTCAGCTACAACCGCACCATCGAACGACGACTACTCGCATAGTAGTCAGAGGAGTAGGAAGGAACTCTTGAGCTATGTGTGGTGTGGCTATGGGTCATAGTTTTACGAAATTTAGGAAGGAACCTTCTCTTAGTAACAATATAACTATAGAAAGAGCGATAGAGTCAGTCAGAGAGTCGACGAGTGAGACCGGGAGAGAGAGAGAAAAAAAACTTGAGGTAATGAGAATTGTATGGCTTGTACATCCCATGGCTCTTAAATGCTTGGTACCATGTGCATGAAAGTTCTCCAAGTGAGAGAGAGAGTAGTACACAAGAGTGAGAAAAAATATTATAAAGGAAATATAAATGTGTGTGTGTGTGTGTGGAACTTTTGGTTTAGGACCAACGCAAAGAAACTCATTGCCACAGCATTGCCAAGTAGACCAACCAAAGAAGTTGTATGAGCAAGGAGAGCTCTTGTGAGGCTGTGCAATAAACCTATTTCATTCTAGTTCTACTTGTCTTCTCACTTGCCTGTTGGCTCCTCTAACTTTTCCTACAACCTCGTATGTACATGCTGGTTGGTCTCTATATATTTACTACACGTACTCTACTCCTCATACTCACTCTCTTATGATATGTAATACTAGGAGGAATGCCCAAGCAAAAGAGTTCCTTGCTCCGCTTGTCATGTCTGTTCACTCTTCTGCTCCGTCGTAAATGGTAAATGTTAGAATAGTATATGAAACCAAAGGAAATCCTCAACTATAAATGGGCTTCAAGCTTGTTATTCTTCTTAGTCGCTCCGTACGAATCCTCGAGAAACAAGTACACGTAGTCATCAGTTGCGCTCTATACACATGTGACGGGGGACGATATCATACACCGGCTCGAAGTGACAGCAGGCTTTAAAAGAATCTATGATTCTTCTAAGGCTACGTATAGTGTAGAGTCTTAAATAATTGAATGGCATTATTAAAATTTTTATGAATGCTCCTACCACTACCACTACTACTATTATTCTGCAAATGAAAAAAAACACTATTATTATTTTTATGAAGATTCTCTCTTTTCTAGGACTCTCCACATGAGGTGTCTTTAAATTTTTATACCCAAGTATATAGGATATGATGAGAGTGGATTTATATAGGAGCCATGAAGACTTGTTAACGAAGCCTGATTTATTACAAAGATGAACATGAATACACTTTTTATTTCATGCAATCATCATACTTTCTTGCATATTACCGTCATCTCACATGTACTTTGATTGTGATTTAAAGATTAAGCAAAGGCTTTTCCCCCACATGTAATCCTTCCCACAGCATTATGACTTTTACTATACTCCTGCTTCATCTACCATACGCTTGGGACGGAAAAAAGCACGTTTATTGCAAGGTGCATGAAGCTAATCATTATACGGCAGTAAAATGAATTGCTTCTTCTGATTGAGTTTACCTGGTTATTAGACATGTATGTATCTATCTATACATGTACGCCCGTATATGGGTTTGTATACCGTGTACTGTTTCACATCCAGTTTTGTGATATGCAGAATATATAGGAATAGGAAAAGAGGGGTAAGAGCTCTTTAGATATTTCTGTTTTATTTGCAATATATGTCCCTTCACCATAAGCAGGTAGACGAGTCACATTTATTTTGCTTTTAGCCTAGATATTCTGCACGTTTCATGAATAAAGTATGTGAACAAACATATCCTCTATTAATGGGGAATTGCATGAGAGTTTAGAAAGGAGGTATGGAAATGGATGGGAGATTGATGTTGTTGTTGTTATTCGTGTTGTAGTTGGACTGTTAATGTGAGGGGATTTCTCAGGTCGTGTGGTGTACACACCTCACAACTATTAATGCAGTTGCTCTTTATCTCGGTCGTCTGGCTGGTCTGGTATGGTTAGTATAGTTGTTGTAGTAGTATGACGAAATTAATAGGGTGGTTCGAGTACCAATGCAAAACGATGGGGGTAGGCACAGTTACTTTCTAATGAATTACTCCTAACATTGTGTCCGATAGGTTGTTTTTTTCCCTCTTATAGTACTCCCGTGCATTAATAATTCACAGGGGTATATTATACATGAGGCTCTTAAGCCTTGCTTAGAAGTTTCTTCCGCAATAAATATAGTAGTATAGGGGATAGAAATGATGGGTTGGTGTGGCCATGGGGCGGATTGGTAGGTTTTGCATTCAATTCAATTCATCAGGATGAGGATGATGATGACTTGGAATTGTGTGCGTGCGTATATATACTGTATAGTCAAGCTGCGGGTGTAGGTATAAAAAGGAGTATGGCACAACTCCCTACCACCTGGTTTCCACTGTACTGATTATTAATACTGACGGAGTGACAGAGAGAATGGGAGAGAGTATGAGCGATGTCGTCTCTTTGCCATCATTAATACAGGTACTGTTCTCTCCTGCCCATTCGAACAATAAGCAGCTGGAGTGTGTTGATAATAAAGCTATTTCTACCTACCTTTACGTGCATATCTTTCTCTCTCTCTCTCTCTCTCTCTCTTTATACGCTCAATGAACAATATATTGACACGAGTGAACGCTACACTAACTCAGACTCATTGCAGATTTCATTCCTCAAAGCATATGCTTTTGGAGGTGCGTTTCCCCAGATGAGGAGTGTGCATACATATTTTGGGGATTCTATGTATGCATCCTTATCATTCGTCCTTATAAATAACAAATGTGGTTTAGACTAATTTTGTAACTGGATGAGCTTGCACATTTACAGGGGATGTCATGTTTACATCCGCAGTATGCTCAAGATGATTATGTGCGTGAAGGTAGCTACGCATAACAAATAGAGCTACATATTGTTGAAGAGGTGAGAATCGTGAGGATAGGTTATTATAGATAGAGACAGAAGAATGGGATATGGAATCTTGTTCTTTGCGCACCTTTACACTCAGTCAGTAAGTACTCGATAGGTAGATACTTATTTACTCTTCTCACTATTATATTATTCTATTCTAATAAATGGGCTACACAAATATTCTCTCGTTGACTCTATATACTTATGTTATATACTGTGCAGTGGACAAACTCACAGTGAGTCGAGAGACCTGATTTGGTTGACATGAATTGGTCAGGCGAATATTTGTACAGCGTTTTACTGATTACTAGTAGTATACACTCAACTAATGGCACATACTATCAACTTTGTTTGGATAACTCGTGGAGATAAGATGGAAATGGGAAGAGAGAAAGAGTCTTAAGCTGGGACACGCATATCTACGGATATATAAAGTTGGGTATTTTTCTTCCTCCAGAATGTATGAGAATGGGAGGAGGGAGGTATGTATAACGGAGGAAATCGTCGACATTTTATGTGTGTCTTAAAACTTCACTACTCTACTACTGCACTTGTTTCTATATGAACGATGATGGGGTTGGTTCCATAACCATTGGATTTATCTTCACATTTATAATGATGATGTGGAGGAAAATAATGGTAAAGAAAAATAAGAATAATATATAGAGGAAGGATTTACTGGGTGTATTGTCCTATGTCAGTTGTATGCATTGTACTGGGATGGTCTGGATAATGGGCTTTGTGCAGTAACAATGAGGGTGCATATTTTGCGTGAAAAGCTTCACCAAACCAAGTGATGAATAATTCAGGGTATTTTCAGTCCTGCTCGTGAGTAGAATTTTTTTTCTGGGGTGTTCACGAATATTAGTGTACATATTTGAAGGCCATCATGAGTAGCGCGAGTGAAAAAGTCCGGGCAAGAAATGAGGGAATTGTCTGGAGTCCAGGGTGGATTTGGATGAAAGCATTGGAACAGGAGGTTTTTTCGCAGTGTTTGAGCAAAGTATTAGGATACGGAGTGGAAGGGGTTAATAATTGAGGATATTATTCACGAAAATAAATTAGTTTGACCCAAAAGGGACAAAACCTGAGTAAATGGACCCTGCCTGCCGTGGTAATCTCCGAAGGTAAAGGATAATGTGCTGGGTTGATAGGGTACACAGCTCCGGACTCGGAGGTCGACTGGGTTAAAATGATTGGTGTGGATCTATTAATTTTAATTGGAAATGTTCTCTTTTTGATTCCAGAGTTGCGTGTCTTGACTCGGTGAGCATTAAAGTATGTCTACGTCTGTATCCCAACCTAATCACGGTACCGTCCATGTGACGACTTCTTCAGCAGGACAAATGGCTCAGGGAAATACTCCTGTGTCCCAACACCAACCCCAACAACATCAGCAGCAACAAATCCATCTTCAGCAAACCACCACCACCACGGCCATACATGGAGCACAACATCAGCAACACCATCATGCGGCTCAGCCAACGAATTCAATGCAACAGCTACAAGTGATCCAGCAGCCCATACAGAATCAGTACTTACAACAACTTTACAATACCCAGGGTCAACTTCTCATGAATGGCAATATCCAATTACATCATGGCATCAACCCTCAAATTCAGGTTGGATTATAATTTCTTACACAATATATCATACATTTCGTAATGGAGCAAGTTTATCCCCAACTCTACTTTTCCAACATTTCTATGTGAATTGTTCAGTTTAAAAAAGAATGTCACACTTATTCTCATGTGGAACTTCCATAACAGAACCGAAGGGAGCAAATACTGATACACTGCAGACTGCAGCTGACTATTTTAAAGTTTCCAACTGATCCTATGTTGTAATCAATTTCATTAATGCACAATGTTGTTATACTAAAGGAGTGGCGATTTCCTTTCTAAACATATGCCGGAGCATGAAAAACCACTGAGACCCAAAGTAAATATTTGATAAGAAGGGTTCATCGATTGACTAGGGTATGTTATTCCTTGAGTTAAAAAAAACTGGTCAGGTCTTGGTCAGGTAAACAAGGGGAAGGAAATTTACTTTCTTCTCTGACTGAATCCAAGTCTTCTTCCTGCTCCGTCCAGTAATGTACTTCAAGCTTGGCTAGGCGTCTTGATTCCAAGTGATTACTACATACCAGTGCATTATTAACCTGCACAAGTTCCTTCGACTTCCGTGAGTAGTTCCCACTGAGCCTTCTTTTTATGTATGTATGAATGTGAGGGAATACACGGAATACACCAAGTCATTTATCATGTTCAAAAGCTTTATCTTTCATACGCTTCGTGTTTGCCGAGTGGATTTTGAGGGTCGTTCAAATTTGATGAATGATAAACTTGGATTTTCTTCTCATCAAAGACATTCACCGAAAAACTATCCAAGTCCCTTGCATAATCTGTCGGAACAACTTATAATTACATGTGTTCTTCCAAGTTGATCAGATAGAGCCGAAGAGAGAATTCCTGTTAGTGGCTTAAAAGCCTTCAGAAGAAAGCTCAACTACTGTCCGATTTTTCCACAAAGATTAATTGCATATGTTCGTATGAGATCCTCCTCGCACGCTACTGTCTCTCAAAGATTCCAGTCATATGGGTGTTGATTAGGTAGATACATTAAGATAGAAAAGATGAATGAACATTCAACTCCCCAGTTACTCATCATCGTCACTATTACATTGATTAAATAACTTCATTATGATGAGCAGTTGCAAAGGATTTCACTTCGCTTTCTGTGTGGATATGTTTTTATATCCAGCAATTCCATGTAACTATCCGTACCATAATAATAGTAAATGCAGAGCATTCATAAAGGAAAGAATCGTTTCTCTCAATCTCTCTCTCTCTCTGTGTGCGAGAGTACGTAAACTGTGGGTTCATCTCCAAACTCCTAAGAACATACGAACGTGTGCTGCCCCTGGGAATCCAAACCTTTTCAAATGGAAAAGTGTAGTTATGTAGCTGCGGTAAATGGCTGGAGGCGAAAGGAAGGGAAAAAATATATGAATTCTCAAAGTGTCTGCTCTCAGCTTCCACCTCCTATATCGTCCAGCCTCTTGAGAATCCTCTTAAAATATTTAATTCCTTGAAAGTTTTTCTGCAAAGTAGTCACTAAACAAGGGAGTTCCAGCTTAATGGAAGATTAAGACGCAGTTTTACGACATCCTTCCACTATAAAAAATAACAATTCCTGGCGATGAAATGGCACTGGTTTATGTTATGGGGAAAAATTTAAATTGTGAGGTTCACAGGGACAGGTACATTAGTACGAGCTGTAGTGATTCAAAACTGAAACCTTCTGTTGGAATCTGTGACACGACTAGGCTATATCTTAACCGGTCCAACTATGCCTTTGGCTCTTGACGAACGAACGGGTAGAAAGATTGGAGGAGCAACAAGTAATCTAATCGTGGCTAATTACTAGCTACATGGGTGATTGAATTACACGTTTGATAACTCTTCGAATATGTAGAGACAGTCAGGGAAGAAACATCTCTCCCTCGTGGGGTTACGCAAGCTTGAAGCTGATGACATGAGGGAAATTATATGTAGTGGAGAAATACATATGTACACCGTCATTTTAGTTTGCTACTGTTCTTCCAAGTAGAGATTTCTTCTTCGCTTTGCATGTAATTATAGCTCCTGTCATGACATGGGTTTACAGTTCATGCTCCGAGATAAAACTCTAAAGCCTTAGGAAAATATTATTTATATATGGACCATCGACAGCTTCAAGTGTAAAAATGATTTTTAAGTGCAACCGATACCCAACAATCTGTAACATTAGAACATGTAAAGATCTAACTTTGTGTATGTCTTTGCTATGTATAACCCAAACTAGGAGGGACTGTTTGTTCAAAGATACATACCCCAGGAGAGAGGGAATCGGATCCATTTGTATTTTCCACGCGATGTATGTATAACTATATGTATTCCTGGAAGAATATTGATTGTACTCCGTACGATACTGTAGGACTTCCCTGTGAACATAATAAAGGCCGGGGGAAGAAGTATTGCTAGTTAGAAAAATTGCAGGGAGAAGGACAGAATGGTTCCACCTGTACCTATTTTTTCCATTATTCCATTCCAGGCAGAAACTTTCTAGGGGAATGATGACGGCTTCATATGTGTTGTCTCTAGGTTTTGGAGAAATGGGGAAACTATCCTCATATGTAGACATTGTGTGGCTAACAAATGTACAACACGAATTCAATTCGCCTGTACATGATGGATTTGTGATTGAGGAAAGCTTTGTATTCCTTTTTCAATTTGAAACCAACCCGTTTAATTTTTTTCCGGGGAATCTTGCTCTGAAAAAGCTGTAGGAACATATTCCAAGCTTTTTTCTTTCCTAAGAATTCTGTATATACGTGAGTAATGATGATTTTTTTGAACAGTGGCAGCTAAACGGCTGTGTTCAAGAACTTATGCATGCTCTCCCACATGCTTTCATGTCTACATCCGTAATTTGTGAAATGTTTCACGTTTAACGTGTATGCATAGGTCGTGTCATATGTTGTTTACCTTTTGTAAATGCAGAGCTCCTCAAATATTCATATCGTCAAGCGTTAACATTGCACTTGGAACGTGGCAGAAAGTAGTTCGTTCCATTAAGTATTCACTCTGTTAACCATCCAGAACAAAACTTTTTCAAAGACGCAAACTTCAAGTGAAAAGTTTCAGGGAGGGCAGAGGGTAGAGAAAAACCCGAAAGTATATGTATTTTTTATGTTTAAGGATGCCTCGACGTACTACAAACAAGGGGGGAAATCCCTTCTAGTTTTCGGTGGAGCTATATAGCTACAATCATAAATACAATGTGTTTTCTTGTTCCAATTCCTCTCATCTTCAACAAAAACTCCAATGATGTAAGATTTTGACAGCGACAAACCCCCATTAAGATTGAACCTTTTTACATTAATATGTAATCATGTGTGCCAAGGGTTTGTTTGTAACAGGAAAAAATGTATGTGGTTGCAGTTTTTCAAACTTTGTTTTCGCATTATTAATTACAGCCAGCACAGATTGCTCCCTCCATTCAGGTACAACTATTTACTATGGGAGCTGATTCTAGTTTACCCATATTTTGTGTTGTCTCGTAAGACGTGATTTGAAAAAAATCAGCGCACGCTAGTCTAATCCTCTTGTCAAAGTTTCTAAAGCGTTCATTCAGTGTATATACATATAATAATTTATTACTCCGAGGTGAAAAAAGGCATGATTTTTTAACTGTCTTAGTGAGAAATTTTTGTAACCCAGAAAGCATGTTAAAATGTTTAGTTGGAGTAGCGCTAATTACCAGCGATATGACGATATGTATTAATGTTGAAGTTCCATACATATGAGTTGGAGTCGTGCATGAGTAGAGGCGTTTGTTGTGTAGAGTTGTTTGACAGACCGGAGAAGTGTGGCTGGGAATAAGGGGGAGGGTTATCCCTTTTAATTGCAGCAATCGCTTTGATGGGCAATTATTTATCAGTTACGGATGTTAGTACTTTGGCATATCTTTTATGGTAAAATAAACACCCTGATATTGAGTTCGCGTGTCGTTCTTTTTTATTTTCACAGGTGATTGCAGCAGGAAAATCTTTCCAACCTAACCAACTTGGTCATCAGATGCTTACAGCTGCCAGTGAGTATATATTTTAACACATTCTGTTCCTTTAAAGTTTCCCTTTTATTTAACTTAACTATAATACAGTTTGAGTAGTCCGAATCCCCCCTGGGGATATTTATGCTCCCAACTGTTAGTGTTGTAAATGAGTTACAAAAACATTATATGCTATAAATGTATAAATGCCAAAAAGGAAGTTAGAATTTTTTCTGTCAAATAAATCCCTATAACTTTGCACAATGACAACTATTATTCTTATTTGCCCTTTAACGCTTTATGCATTAAGTAGAAAATGTTTTATTTAATTTGTTGTCCCCATGGCTCCAGCAGTGTAGAGCATGAGCCAAGCACGTCATGTATGTATGTACACGTGTACATGTAGTGGGTATAGGGCTGAAAAGAAATTGGCATTAATGTTTTTACTGCAGTATAAACTTGAATTACGTGAGCACATATATCCTGCAGGTACAAGCATGTATGTTGTTGTGCTAGACTATTTGTATGTCTATGTATGAAGGCTATGTGGGTTTTTGTGGAAGAAGTTATATGGCCAGGGATGTAAATTCTGATATCCATTTATGCTCTATTACAGCGAGCTACACTGCCATTCCTACCACTGCAGCGAACAACCAACAAGCTTACATCATAGGTCAGCTGATAAATTCTCAAGGTGGTCTTATTCAGCAGCATCAGCAGGCTGGGAAACCTGGTGAAATGCAGAAGGTAAAAAGTCGTTTGAGATCTGTAGTAGTTGTAGTTGGTGTAGGGGGTTTTGTATGTGAAGTAGTGTGAGCAAAAGTATTTTGGAATTTTTATCAGAAAAAAGATAAGTTTATTGGAGAGGAAGTAAGTGTGATGATGAGTCAGGATGTAGGTGTGAAAGGCTTTCATTCAATTGTGTCTCTGCATGCAGGTCCTTTCTCCGCAGATTGGAACTCAGTTGCAGCAGGGCTTGTGGACATCAGCACCTCACATATTCGCGTCGCCGAATCCAATATTCATAAGAGGAACTCAGCCAGATCAAATGTTTATTCAGCAACAACAGCCCCTGCATACGAATACATCCACTAATCAACACTTCTCTATGCAGCGTAAGTTTTTAATTCAATTTTACCCAAGGTATTTTTAAATTATTTTGTTGAGGGTATTATTTTTACTCCTTTTTCCCGGAGTCATAAAAACTATTATTGAATTTAACGGTTTTTGTTTTAAATGTAGCTATTGCTGCCACGGCTCAACTTCCGGCAACTTCTATATCGGCAAATACGAATAGCATGCAATCTAATGCTCAGCAGCAACAACAAAATTCAGTGCAGCAAGCAGCAGCACAACAGCAGCAACAACAACAACAACAACAACAAAATCAGCAGTTGGCACCCCAGCCGATTCAGCCTCAACCTAATGTAGTCTCGATCAAAGCTCCTGCAAATTTACAGCCTAAACCTCCTCTGTCAATACAGCCTCAGCCTACGCAATCTCAGCAGCAGCATCATCAAATACAGCAACAAATTCAACAAGTTATGACTCATCCTCAGCATCAATTACAGATCATTCCTCAGCCACCAACGTCTCAAACCAATGTTATTTCCCAACCAGTCATGGCACAACCCCCACAACAGACTATTACCATGCAGGCGAATCCTAGCCAGGCTCAGTTGCATTCGCAACAACAACAGCCACGTCAATTAACTATCCTTCCCCAGCAGCAACAACCGCAAGCTATTCAACCCCAAGTTTCTGTGGTTCAACAACAACATCAGCCTGGAAATCAGCAACCCCAACCCATTCGACCCAATTATACCATTGTTACTCAAGGAACTGCCAGTGTACCCGTTTCTCAAGTGCAGACCAGTGCAGTGAATGCTCCTGCAGCAGGAAATCAAGCTAGACCCAAGGTCTCTAAGAAGATTGTAGGACGCGGAACTCCTACTGCAAGTCCAAACACTCCTCAACAAAATAATAAGACAGTTTTTCCAAGACCTACTCAATTGCCAACCACAATCTCACCTATGCCTACCCAGGTAATTCTTGAAAACTACTGGGATGTTTTGCAAGGGATAGAATTTAGCTTTTTACTGTCCCCTCTATTATGTTTTACTTCGTTTTGAGCACCTGGTGCCAATAGTTCAATTTTTAAATTAAAGACTTAGCCCTGGTGGCAGCTAAAGGTGCTTGGAAACACATACCTTCGTAAAGTGTAAATTAGTTAGACCTTGATTTCACTAGTGGACTTAACCATGGTTAAATTAACCATTGGTTAGTTTAACCATTATTTTCGTCTGAAATCGGAGTAAAAATGGGTAACTTAATCATTTCCGCAGTGAAATGCCTAGCCTTTGGAAGGTTAAACTAACTATAGTTAACTTAACCATGGCTAAATCCACTAGTGAAATCGACGTTTTAGGTTATGGTTAGGTTCTGCTGCCGCGTATTAATTCAGCGATAGCTGAATTTGAAGTCGGACTTCTTTAGCTTAGCTGCTGTTTTGTAAATGCAATTATTCTTGAACGAAAACTATTTTGTATTTAGATTTAGGGATGTCATGAAATAAGATGAATTCCTGAGTTATTTGGCACTATTGCAGTAGTACCAGTCAGTTCCAACGTATTGTTTACTATAATTTCGTTAATTAGCTAAAGAAGACTAGGTAGTAGAACGTCATTCCTAAGATTCTTGGAAAAATTAATTGCTTGTTTTATCTGCATCGTCAAGAGATAATTGAACATCATCAGCATTCCTCATTTAGACTATGATGCAGTTATTCCGAGGAATTGAGGCCAATTTTTTCCCTGCCACAGATAAAATATAAAATTAGTTAGCTCATTTGAATAAATCAGTAAGTATTGGAAATACATACACTTTAAGTAGAAGAAGTGATGAATCTAGTTCAGTTGTTGCCCCAACGTTTGTTTCGAACATTCCTTATTTGTATCGCTGATGTACTTGTTTTTACTGTTGCTTTTTCTGGTGTTTCACGTTTTAATTTTGTTTTGTTTTGTTCTGTGTTAACGTTTCCATTTGGGCAGATAAGTAACGGAACGTTAACTCTACTCTGTTCACAGGCTAAACCCACCGCTCTCCTCCCCCAACAGACTACGGGAGCAACATTAACAAAAGTTCAAATGCCTACACAAGGGCAGACATCTCAACAGCAACCAATGATTCAACCACTAAAGACAATAAACTTGTCCGCTCTTCAGTCTCCTCCTAATTTACCTGACGCGACCTTGACCCCTTTGATCCCACAATCAAATGTACATGCCGTTTCATCAGCGAATCAGGCATCTCAGCCTATGCATGTATATACCGCTACATCCACGCAATTACCTAGTCCAAACATTTCAATTACACCAGCTCCTCCACCACCATCTCAACAACGGCCTCCAACTCCCGCAAAGAAGGATGACTCTGTTGAAATGGTCCCTGCCGACAACAAAACGTAAGTTGAATCGCCATTTTTAATTTCTAAAACTGCGTCCTTTAGGCTTACAGAAACATTTCGTATTTATAATGATTGGATGTCTGGCATCCAGGAGGCTTAATTCATTAATATCAAAGTCAATTTGCAGAAAAATTCTCACGATTTAGTCAGAAATTACCACAATTTTTCGAAATCTATCGTTCTTAGTTTTACATTATTACACTTCATTTAATAAATTATAGCATTAAATGTCCCAGGGTTTCAGAGTATCCGAGTTATGAAACATTATTTTACTATATCTTGCTAACAAGGTCATTGATATTCAATTATAAAATAATATTCTGTATTCGTTTTTCATGCAGGGAGACGGAGAAGGAAAACGCCAAGTCGACATCTGATGATTCTGAAGATCCGTCTGTGAAGCACAACAAGCTTCCAAAAGCCATGGTAAAACCACAGGTGCTGACTCATGTTCTGGGCGGTTTCGTCATCCAAGAATCTGCTGAACCTTTTCCAATGCCCAGAAATGGTGATTTGGACGAGCCTCCAAGTAAGATTGGTATTGTTACGTTGTTAAAATTATTCAGTCAAGTCTCTCAGACGTCATTACGAATTAAAATTCGACATGTTATCGTATCCGTAATTTCTGCAGATAACTTACAGACAATCAGAGTTTTACATGAGTGAATTTCCTTATATCATGTTATTAGTAGTGGAGTGAATGTACTACCAAAGTCGTATTTATTGACGTAATTTAATTATTTGTTTCAATCACAGAAAAGAAAGCCGCGATTTCACCTACCGAGGAAATGGGTAAATGTGAAATGTGTGGAAAGGTAGATGTGAAGGCTAAATTCAAGAAAAACAAAAGATTTTGTTCATCAGCATGTGCAAAGAATAGTAAATCAGCTGCTCAACAGCAACAACAACAGCAGAATCAGCAGCAACAAGTTCAAGTCAACAATAACGCAATTCCAAACGGCAACAGTAATAGCGCTTCCACTGACAAATTGAAACAGAAGAATCGAAAGTGGGCACGGGTAAGATATTTTTACTCCGAGCAAATACTTATTCTTTAATAACGTTCTCTAATGAGCGTTCTTTAAATAGTATAGATTTTCCGATGTAGAGAAATGTTCCTTTTTTTTATCAGGGTGACGGTGACGCAGAATTAACAGACGAAACAAATAGCTCAGTTGGAGAGGCGTCCTCTCTATCACCAAATGAAGACCAAAATGATGATGAACCCAAAGTGAATCCAGTGAAATGGAATGTTTCTGAGGTTGTAGAGTTCGTCAAGTCATTACCAGGATGTGCGGAATATGCAGAGGATTTTGCTGTACAAGAAATCGACGGACAAGCTTTACTTTTGCTTAAAGAGGATCATTTAATGTCAGCCATGGGTATGAAACTTGGACCTGCCCTCAAATTATGTGCAAAGATTGAATGTATCAGATCATCAAATAGTGCAGCAACCTCAGAAACACCTAACAATAAATCATAAAAAAGGCAACACTGAATGTGAGAGTGACTGTGCTATATCTTTAAGTGTTTTCCTAAATCCAGTTGGGATTATTGATTGAAGTTTACAAAACCGGAGATAGATTTTGAGAAGATCCAAAAATACAACAGCTGAAACAGTGTTCAAACTAGTTCACGAATGGTTTTCTAGACTCGACTGGAAGTTTTCAGTGAAGTAAATAATTAATACTGTAATTTGCTATGTTACATTCGTGTTTATATTAAACCTTATTTATTTTCTAAACGTTTAAAATTCATCAACTACTTCTAATATGGATTTCGATAAATAAATAGAGTATGAAACGTGTAGATATGATACAAGCATAATAGTAATGCATGTAATAATTTAGATGGAATTTTAAACTGCATTTAAATAATTTGTACTGCTAAAAAATGAAAAATGATATGCTATTTGTATAAAACTGTCAGAATATTTTGTCACTTAAATTGTAAGGGTAACACAATCAAACAGTGTATGGTAAACTTGTTCCACATTGAATATCCTCACGTCATGTCATAATTTAAGTGTGTATAGACCCTTAAATTCCATTACAGGACCGGTTAGTTTGTAATGATAAGTATAATTATTATTACTGCCCGCAAGTTACCTCTTTGAATTGTTAAGCTGAAGGAATATTTACATTTGTCCTGGCTTGTAAGTCGGTGCAATGACCAAGTACACAGTTGTCGCATATGTACAGAATATTATTTTCATATAAATTATGACTTATGACACGGACAGGTCACTTATGACTGTCAAGGTAGACTGTTAGTACATATGGAGAAAATGTAATAATTATAAAAATCGAAAAGCCGTGCATTTTCCGTTCCCAAAAAATGTATGTTTTATAACGTCAAACATGAAATAATTTCGTTTGTATCCCGCAAGTATATTCAGTGTCTCACCAACAATAAATAATAATAAATATCCGTAGTACCTTAAACATTCTATGCCCCAAGAATTGTATTCAATGATTCGCCATATTTTATGCCTTCACGGTAAAATCAAATGAACGGCTAGCATGAAATTTTCCTTGTAGAATGAAAGAAACAAGGCTTGAAATAGAAACTTTAATATTTATTTATTGTTGAAATTCAGAATCCGAAAGCTGCACATTCAGTCATAAGCTATAGTATCTAATCTATATAATATAGGGAAAGATAAAAGTCGACAATATTACAAACGCACAGATAGTTAAACAAAACATGATTTTTGAACCTTTCCAAACTTGAGTAAACTATCAGAACTACTCATGCTATCATACATGGAACGCCGGAGCATTAAAAAAATCTCTCCCATACAGTAATAATAATTATTTTCCTTCACTTAACACTACAGCATATAAGCAAGACAGAATTATTCTTATCTGTACGCAGAAATGCATACCTAAATCGATCCCCCTTTCGGAAATGAAAATCATTTGCATTTTTTACAAGTATTTCATATTGTAATTACTTTCATGAATTACTTTTTCACCTAATTTCTTGGTAGGCCAATAATTTACTCATAATTTCATCGCAATATTACTTTCAAATATTTATATTCTACAGTATCTACAGAAACTCACTCCCAACCCCACTATTTACCTTATTTAGATTTAAATTTGCATCTTTAGTCATTTGATCTACATACTTTCATAATTAGTTAGATGTTATTTCAGATATTTTTATTTTCCCTACTGTATAGTTTTGTAAAGTTTAGAGAATTGAACTCCCAAGTGAGAATAAAATATCATCGAGTTATAATAATTATAATATTCGTAATAATAATATATCGTGAAAAACGTCTGGCATCACATTCCATAAGGACTATTAACAATATTGTCTCATGTTCTTCATTGGTGTACATATTTATCAATATATTTGCATATTTTTCTCATTTTTTTATTTCATTTTCCTCTAAAACATTACTTGTTTTTATTATATTATTTACAATCCACATTGAGAAGAGGTAGAGAGAGAGAGAGAGATTTAATAGAGAGAAACGTTTACATACTATTTTTACGGTACGTTTTTAAAATTAACCATCATTATGCTTTATTAATATCTGTATCAGCACAGCAACATATATTTATTTATTATTGTAACAAGTAGTACGATAAGTTTTAAAATATTTTTTTGTTTTATATTATTATACTCCTTAAATTAATCTATACTTACAGTTTTAACCTTTACCTGTACACAATTTATTTAGTTACGTATCTTGCAAAATTTATTCCCTAACAATATAATTAATTTCTCCGGTATGTTACTCATATTCTAAAACTACCGCTGTCGCCCCAAACTAATGTATGTTTGTCTACTAATATTATTTCGTTATCTCTTCTTTCGTTGCATTCAATTTCATTCGATTCTTCCATAATTTACATACAATGAGCCTATATGTATAAACACATACTCAAGCAAAATTGTCTACATTAACACGTATTTACTCTGCAATTACCTATATACCTTCCAATATTTACCTAAGGATTGGATGTTGAAACCATTCAGCATTAAAACTCGAGAATGCAGTATTGTATGACTACGCACTCATCTAAAACTAGAAATGTTCTAAAGGTGAATTATCTCATAAAATTCAGATTCATAAACTTAACGCTTTAACTGGAAAATTAGTTCAACTTAACCATATTAAAGTTCAGCAACACAATTAAAAGTTGTCCTGAACGTTTACATATTCAGCTTAAAAAAAGTGATTGTTTTGTAAAATTGCACAATCGTATTCTACTTTTAAGTTACCTTTGGATTACCTTTTCTACTGACAATATATTCAATGTCGTAGCTAACGGTAAATTATAACAATATCTTTTATCATACAAAATTAAAAAATATTGGTGGGAAATCAAATAATGATTTTCATGAAGCAATTAAAACGTGTTAAAATCAGGAGATAATGTGGTTTGTCAGTCGACTAGACGATCGGTAAATATTTTTTATATTGCTTGCTGGTCGTTTAAAAAGGCTTACAAGTAGTTTCAGGATGGATTGTACAACAAAATAAAATATGACTTACGATTAAAACTCAGCATGATTGTGTTGGATAATGAGTTTTATACCATAACTAGAAGATAAATTTGTCTCAATTCATTACTGACTTAAATCATTAAGCCCAAAAACCATTTCCCTTACCAAATATTATTTTAACGGGTTTAGATGATTGGCATTTACAAGTAAAAATCATTCAGACAAAAAAACTTACAAAATTATGAAAACAACGTTTGTATAGAGATTCAACTGGATTTCTCAGGAACATCACCATAAGCTTACATATGCTCCAATATTAATTAATATCTACTGCTGTTCGTTTTGCTCTAGTAGGATTTTGGCACACTAATTCCAATCACTTGAATATTTAGACCCAATTCATACTGTGTGACCCTTGGGTTACAACATTGCATTGGCACAATAATTTTGACACAATTTATTGGAACTTGTGAATTTGTTACCACATTTTACCGATTATATTTACACAATTAATTTTCACCCCTTCTTCATCATGTCATGAATCCGCAAATAACCTTATGTACTTTATTTGTTCATAGTTTGCAAACAATTCTTTCAGTTGAGAATTATATAATCAATAGTTGAGTATTTTGGCAGGTACATTTTGGAATAAATTTCAAGAATTATTATAATTTCATCATCCAAATAGCATTTTCTAATTGCATACTCAACTTCCAGATATATAAATGAAAATAATATTCGCCTACTTAGCTCAAACTTTACTCGCAAATTACATTTTTATTCAGGGCTGAAGTGCTCATCCAGACACAACAACCTGTGTGTATTTGTATTATGCAAGGTACTTAAACACCGATAAAATTTTTTCCTTTGTTTCCAAACATTTTGAAAATAATCCTGCTTTTGTTTACATGCTGAAAATATTAATTTGTGAATCTTCATGAGATTAAATGAAATTATTTGTGCTTGTCAATAACCTTAAAATGTACATACAAATTAATCCAGACAATTTTCGTTGCATAATTCATTCATTATAAATGTCATTACTGAATTCGTTGCCTATGTTATGTTTGTGCATAATAATGGTCAACTATTACGCTGTCTTGTTGTCAGTATACGGAAGATAACCTAAGTGGACTTACAAAACCAGTATCCTACCTATTACTTACATTACTATTACTATCGATACTCTACTTTTATGCCTAATTGAAACTACGCTAGTTAAATGTATGTATATATATTCTCTATATGTACTTTTACTTCTGCCATAAAATGTACTTACAGCATTTTTGTCAATTCTTACAATATTAATTCGTTGTATGTAAACCTGGCAATGCACTGCAGTCAAGCAGTGCATAATTAATTTACGTTGTTCCTTTTTCTCATATTATCATTCTTATAAAGCCACAAACAAAATTATTCTTACTCTTCTTGATCTACAGGAGGAACTGAAATCTTCATCATGCCACATGATAATAATTATAGATTCCAACCAACATGTCATACGCTTCACTAGATATACCATAAGCTTCTTGATACCATTTGACTAACTATTCGATGTCTATTATTTATATTGGTAACTAGCAAAGTTCTTTGATAAACTTCTAATATGCGAGTTTAAGTGAATCCCGGCTACTGCTATGAATAAGGGAAGGGAGAATGTGAATGTAGCTAGAAACTCCAAGAGCTTCCACCAACACGATTCACATGGATGGATAATTTGTAGGCCTTTTTAACTCTTCGTTAATCTGCTCTTCCGACCAGGGCAGAAACCTCGTTGTTAATATTTTTAAATATTAATATTAGTACACGGACATAGAAGCATTACATGTTTGCAAGTATACTCTCAGCTATAATTTTAACAACACATCTATTGATTACTTACATAGTAAAACGCACCATCCACTCCTCACCCTACAGATAGGTTTTACATTTAACTTGTACTAATATGTACTACATATAAGACATTATTTCGTGTGAAACAGACTAATATTAGGACTCAAAATTGGTAACTATTGCATGTGCTACTGGTAACTATTTGTATCGAAATCAGAACTAAATACTAAAATTATTTAACAAGTGGGCAAACAAATTAAGTAATACAATAATAACAGAGAGTCATAATGAAATTATAAACCTTCACTTTAAAGCAAAATTATTACAAGTTACTAAAATAATGAAACTACTTGCATTCAGAATTATTACAGGTATAGTCACAGAAATATTCCCTGCTGCAAGAGATTCTTTACAAGAAGTTACAGTAGAGATAATAAAATTTCTTGATTTTTGCCGTTGTGTTAGTTTTGGCATTATGTATATACATTTAAAAATCTATGAATACATTTTGTTGAAGGAAAGTTTCTTCTTGGCTGACTTTAGTTACGATTGTTAGGGTTTGGTTTACAGTAAGCATACCGATGATTCATATGTTGGCTGTAAGAACCTGAATGTGAGAAACGCTTGCCACATTTGTTGCATTGGAAAGGCTTTGCTCCGGTGTGTAACCTCAAGTGCTCCGTCAAGTGGTGTTTATGTTTAAAGGCCTTGTCGCAAGTGTTACATTTGTATGGACGCTGACCTGGAAATGCCACATAAATTTCAATATTTATGACCTCAGACATAAATCCAAAAGAAAATGTGTGTATGGTTTGCTCAAATTAATTCCGGATGCAAACCAAAACAACAGAAACGCATATAATTAATTAAGTCAACAAGCCACGTAAAGGAATGCAAAATTCTAGAGTAACAAGAACTTTCAAAACATTTACCTGAATGTTCATACTTATGACGGGCAAGTGAACTCTGCTTGTTAAAAGTTTTCTCACACTGATCACAAGCAAACTGCCCTTGCTCCTCTCCAATTTGTCCATTCGCAGCAGGACTGTTATTACTAGCATTATTATTTGCAACTTTTGTTCCCCCAACAACTTTCCGCTTCTTCGTTGGATTCCCACCTCCCACGCCTGCCAGCCCAAGGAAGACAGGGTGATGATCATTACTCTCAACGGCAATTCCTCCTGCCATCAAATTAAGGGGTGAGGAATGATGATTGAGAGCATGGGCATTTACACTGAAACCATTTAGACCAAAGCCATCTGGATGACCATGAGGACTGCTGGACGGCACTGGAAAACTCGACATTAAATTAGGAGGTAAGATCGGCCCCAGCGAGATTGCTGGCGATGGTGTTCGTGCATCAAAGGTAGAAGAACCATTATGTGATCCATTTGAAGTAGCCCGGATGCTTATCGGCGAGGGGGATGCCGGAGGTTGAGATAGAATACGAGCGAGACGTGAGCCAGAATTAGCATGCAAGTTCCCATTCTGGGACGAGGAGTTATTACGATTGGAAATGGAGTCTTCCGTAACGAGACGAAACAGTGTAGGAGTAGCTGTTGAATGGCTGACAACTGGACTTCCGGAAGGTGAAGATTTCTGTTTTGTACAACGAGAAAACATTTACATTAGTACACATACAGAAAAGACCAAATGCTTACTAAAATATAGCAATAATAATAACTGTCACTGCAGTGCAGTGTAAGGCTACAAGCACACGTTGGAAAACTTGCGGTATGTTAATCTCAAAATCTGGTCTAACAAAATAATAATCATCCTCCCTATTCTACAAAAATATTATTTTAGTAAACCAGAAGTTCAGAGGAAAGGTACGCATGTACAGGCTAATGATTACTCTTTAATAAGCTACAAAACAGAAGAAGAGATATACAGGAACGTAAAATCGTAAAGATGTAAAATATGAGGCTAAAAATAAAAAATATGCTGCCAAAACAAGACTCAACAGACAGACAAAAGCGAGAAGTTCCATTTATTTCAAAAGAAAAGGCTACAAAATAAGCTTGTCTCTTTTATTACTCAAATAACTTTTTAATGTGCGAATAAAACTTGGAGACAACATAAGGAAGCAAGCAGCATATTCTGCTTCCAGATGACAATGTAAAAAACAATCACTTGTGGGAGGGAACCTGAATAATGCTAAACAAACGGAAGAACAGGGAGAATACATGAGCGTACTAATAATTTCCCATACTCATCTCCCAATTTAACGTTCTTTGCTTCGCTACAAAAATCCCTCGTTTCTCACTCGAGTATTTTCTACCTACTACTAAAAACTACAATAATAATAATACAACACACCGCAATAGTAGCAAAAGCATATCTCAGGTCATTCAAGGGCTTTATGCATACATAGAGATAGAGACAGAGAGAAAGCTAAGCACACGTTTTGTTATTAAACGTACCAAATTCAACGGCTGGTTTCCATTCTCGTTGTTAATCGCCAGTGACATTCCAATGGCATCCTCGGAGTCGGATGTCATGAGCTCAGAGGTAACCGTTGATGGCCTCGGAGAATTTGACGGTGTAGATTTTTTCGTTGAGAGATCCAAAGGTTGCTCACCCGTGCTTCGAGGACTTTTTTCATGACTACGGAGATTAGTAGATAGATTCAGAGTTGTCTCTTTAGTAGTAGAAGTAGAAGTAGTAGTAGGACCAGGAGTAAAATTCCAGTCTGAAATCGCTAGGCCTAACCTGGATGGTGAGAATCCGTTGAATAGTGGTGAAATCGGATTGGTAAAGCCACCATGAAGTGATTTCGGACTTGTGAAACTTGCTGAGCCATTTGAAGGTTGGGGTGGTCGACCCTCTCGTCTATCCCTTGCCCGACTGTTCTGGAACCAAACCTAAAATGCACAAAGTAACAGGAAAAGAAGCGTAATGAAATCTTTTGACACCAAGTCAAGGATGAATACATTTTCCAAATGCCGACGTATCTGTACACACTGACTGAGAGTATTTGTGTGCAGATACCGGCTGCCGAGGAAAAGTTCCCAAAAAACTTTTTCCCTCCCTTTTTCCCTATATCTAAGTGAATGCTTACTTGAACAACACGGAGCGGAAGAACAAGTTGCTGAGCCAAGCCAAGAAGATGTTCACGTCGTGGTCGAGGATCAAGTGCATAATGGTGACGAAGAACTGCCAACTGTGACTCAGAGAAAAGAGATCGAACTCTTGCTCTTCGCCCTTCCTCCACTGCTTCATGCGACTCACTGTGCTCATCTATAAATTAAAAGTGTTGGCAAATTAGCTTTTAAACAATCAACTACTTACACCCACTAACATGGCTCAATTACAGTAAATCATCGAACGGCATTTACTTATTTTACGGCCTAATGGACCTAAGAATATAATTAGGAGGGGCAATTAATGAAGTAAAAACTTCTTAACAACACATGCTTCTTCGATTCGCCTTCACGTTGCACATTTACTCCTTCCTCCAAGATCTAGCCATATGGTTGTATGTACACTCAACTCAAAAGGGGTAATTATCAGTTCATACTAATTCAACCCATTGCATTGGAGCTCCATGTACTTTCACATAATTCATACCAGGATAAAAAGGCATTTTGTAGAGTTGCTAAAACAACCCCAATACCAACCACGTAATGCTACGGCAAAAAAGTGCACGGAGGTAGTCATAGAATTTAGAGAAACAAAGCTTGGATCCAAGAAGTAACTTACTATGTTCCCCGGATTCATTCTCGCTCTGACTGGATTGATCGGGAAGGTCTTCTTCGGAACGGTGACTACCTCCACCATTCTGACGTAAATTTCGACCTTCATCAATAGTTTCAGATTTGATCCGTCGTAAAGTTCGAAGCTCTTCCTTAGTTGCTCGTTCATACTCGGTCAAAGCATGGTTTTGTTGCTGGCAGAGCTCAAGTCTCGCGGCAAGACCTTCAATTCCTTCCTTCTTCCTCTTCCGCTCATTCTCAGCCAGTTGTTCCAGCTTAACAATGCTAATATTATTATTATTATTGGGAATATCAGATTCATCCTCATTGTCATCATCTTCAGTACGATTGCTCAGGCTTGGAAATGGAGAGCCGGCCGCGGAGGACCTTGAGGAATGTTCATCAACATCGGCTGTAGCTAGATTAAAGCCATTCTTTAGCTGGCAAGCCTCTAGGAGCTGACGCGTAACGTTGGCATTGACCGTGTCTAATATACGCTGGACTTTATCATTTTGACTATCTTCTCTGTCCGAGTCAATTTCTTCCTTTATCACAGCTTTCCCATCATCCATTCCATTTAGATGAATGTCCACCTCTTCCTCCTCTCCATCCCGTTCATATTCCTCATCCCTGGGGCTGAAGCTCCGGGCCTTCTTAACATTTCGATCACACCAAGGAGATGGTGAGCGGGATCGAGATTTACTAGAGCCGTGTCCGTTGACAATCTTACCCCCTTTCAAAGACCCTTCGTCATTCTCCATGTTGGCTAGTTGTCGAAGGGGTGAATTATGTGGAAGTGAATTGAAGAAGCTGGTCATGTTCAATGCATAAGGGTGGACGCTAGGTGGTAGACCGGCTGCTGCAGCCGCTGTCATAAAGATTGATGGATGGAAGTTCAATGGACCTGGAGATAACACCAATCAAATTCAACTTGGCATTTTGGGCCAACACTTATACTCAACAGAGAGAAGGACCAGCTCATTTATTAACCAACTTCCCCACTTTATCTACAGTTAAGAAAGACTAGGCAAGGGAATGCATGCACCAGTAATACAAGATAGAAGGGACGAGGCGTACAATCATCAATTCATTGGATCCTCTCTCCTGTCTCATAGCGCCCCCAAAGGTATCAAGTTACCTCCTTCTTGGCTATGAAATTAAAACCAGCTCCAAAAAACTTTTTCCCTACAATATATATCCATCTACAAAACTATTTCCTACAAGAAGAAACTACTATAGAGAATGGGGGAATAGAGACGGGACTATAACAGACATAAAGAGAGACAATTTAATTCTTACCTGGAGGGAGGAACGGCGGTGAAGTGGATGGATAGTTGTGCAAGTCGTTGTTGTTGCTAGTTGAGGTAAGATTATTATTGTCCGTTGGGAGCGAGATAGGAGTTTTGGCCAACTTGGCCGTAAGGAGAGGATGTACTGGGAATGTCGAGTCAGATAGAATATTTCTAGGTTGCTGAAGTTGTTGTTGTTGCTGTTGCTGTTGCTGTTGTTGCTGGTGCTGTTTAGAGAAGCCCGTCGATGAGCCATGAGTTGCCCGATGCGGTGAAGAATTCGTCGAAGTAACTTTTCCTTCTACATTCCGACCACGGCCCAACTGTGATTACAACCAACCCACCAAAATATTAACTACCAGGTCAACTATAACTTCTTGTAAAACTATACCCAAGTCAACTGTAATTCCAACTTTATTTCTTTTCATTCTTATCTACCCTAGTAATTCCCTCAAATTCATTCCTTATGTTCTTCAAAACATCATCCTACAGCCCATCCCAACAGGATAAAAACATCCTTGAATCTCATCCCCACTATTTTCCCCCTAAATAGTATCCCTCTCTTTCTTTTAACATTTTCAGCCTCAACGGCCTCAAGCTTCCACTTCAAAAACTTATTATTTCCCCATATAAAACTTTTTAAACCATCAAATTTTTCAATGTTCACTGGAAATTTCCAAAGCCTCTCCAGTATCTATATGTAGTACAAAATTCAAAGATAAAATTTCCTCAAAACTTACCTTGAGATTCATGATGAGACACTTTTTGGAAGTCATATGAGATGAGTAAGAACCTGAATGAGAGAACCGCTTCCCACAATTCGTACACTCAAATGGTTTCTCCCCTGAGTGGATACGAACATGTTCCTACGACAACCATTACAAAATTATTAGTAAATCCTCAAATCTTTCAACATTATATATCTACCACTACTTCATTTAATATAAGCTTCAAAAAAAAGAAGGAACAAAGTTTTAGTGTGCAAAAATTTTAAAACGGACGCTACAAGAAAGCTAAATACACTAAATACTCTATTCATACGGTAAAATATCAATACACACTACACTACCGACTACAAGTGAACGTCATTCCTTTTGGAATTCAATCCCCTTCAATTTAACTATCATCATCATCATTACCATCATCATGCTTTTATATCAAAACCAGCTATACAGGCATAAAAGTTTCTGTAGCAAAATAAAAATACACGGCATAGTAATTAATATATATCTACTTTGCATTCACAAAACACCTTACGCTTGAGATTCCAACCAAATTGCAACTTTCAAAAAAATTCAATACCCTACCAAGTCCTGTGCACATACACACACGCATAGTACACCTAGACCCGTTCATTAGCATCTAATCAAGATTATCAGTACAAATAACTCTGTAAATCCAATCAACACCAAGACAAATAAATTCCTCGCCAATTTTTACCAAATTCAAAAATTAATAACTAAATCAGCATGTCCCTCATTAAACTCCTACAAATTCCCTTCCAAGCTTTGTAAAAGTATGAGTTTATCCTTATAAAAAAAATTGACATGAGTCTTTTTGGAATCATTTCCCTCTCGAATTTCTGTTTTGTCTTGTCTACAGTTGGTGGTAACATTTTACTCTTAATTACCAACAAACTCGAATATGAAAGCAATGGGGGTGAAAAACTTTTCCAATCGATTACTACCATGTGCTATACAGATACAATAATGAGGTGGATACAATTTCAAACTATTTCAACTCTCAATGAATTTTATACACACACACACACATATATATTTCCCTATATAATGATTTCCTTCTACCAAATTATCCTTAACGCAAACTTTTCTAAGTAGTCATGGGAAAACAAATTAAAATTATTCCCTTATACCCCCCTAACTCAGCATATTTCCAACCAACTCGAGGTCACCTTAAGGCAATTCACTATGAATACTATTCAGACTTCAGACTTGCTGAATAAATCAGTGTTGTCTAATACATGGCTTTTTGCGTATGAGTATCCGAGCTGTGTAGGAATGTTATTACGCGCATACAATTAGTACTTTCGCATGGAGTATATATATGTAATGTCAATGTGCGAGTCGCCCGTATTCATATATATCCCTTAAAATTGTCCACATTCGTAGAAATAAACCTCTACGGTAAATGTGCAAGTGACATGTAAAAGTGGTTAGCTAAATAAATATATACGAGCCGTTATCCCCTATACAAAATGTACAACCATGGACTTAAACTACTCTCATCACACATACACACTACCCTACGTAGGACCATAAGGAAAAGCCTTGAGGGCTTTGCATTCACCATTTACAGAGCAAATGTAAAGAACTGTGTAATCATTAATAATAAGTTTATTTAGACCTCAAAAACAAACTTTGCCCATAATATGAAGACAGATTGCATCCGGGTAAGTCAGAACAGCTCAATTTATGCAGATTATTATTGTGTGTGAATGTTTCATGGTGAATTTCATGTGAATTTCCATGTAAACGTAGAGGCATATAATAAAATAAAACTTCAAAACTACATTTCTCCGTCACAGTTTGCCTCAAACTCAAAGTTGAAACCCATTTTCATCTCACCTACTTAAACATACTGCAATAACCATACAGTATATACAGCGTTTAGCTACATATTGGTCCTACACAGACTATATATTTATGTATTCTCGAAATCTGCACCCCTAAGAGTAATGTATAGAGATATCTTCCCAAATCACCATTCACTCACAACAAAACTAATACATTCACCTATACAACCAACGTAATAATTATTTATTATACATGCATACACTAAACTTATAGCCCCAAGCTTATGAGCCTAACCGATTGGTTACTTCTAAATACCTTCATACACACTACATATACGATATACATTTAGGCTCATCCAAGTCAACATAATATGCTTCAAATCGCTCTCTATATATTGACTACCTTGTACACGTATCTACATTTGACATGATTACCCCAGCCGATTTCCCCGACTTGTTGACATGCAAGCGACCGAAATGTCTCGTAATTGGAAAAGTTTATCAATTACCTTTCATTTCAGCACTTAAATCTCCGATTACCATGTCTATATATCCATACTATTTCCTATGCATAATGATATTACTACAAATTTCCCATCTCTCACCAGTTCCAAGTGTTCAAAGATGTTTTCCCCAACCCCGACGTATAGTAAGCAAAGCGTGCACATCAGAGTAATAAAGCTTTTGCTTTGCAGAATATAGTGAAACGGACTATTTCAAACCCTCATCATCATCGTATAATCATCATGCAAAAGGTGCAGAATAGCAATACATGCCACCCATATTGTAACACTTATCTAACTTGTAATCATTTTCATGGCATGGTGTTTTCACAGTTGAATTACATTCACAGCTCTTCTCTCTCTCTCTCTCTCTTTCGAGCCCTCATATCATATGAGTAGCTCTACATTCAACTGCTTTAATCAATGCATTTTAAACAACCTCCAACTCCAATCATCATCCTATTCAACAGAACCTATTAATACCTGCGGAATGAAATAAACTGTGGAACACCAATACCAAACCACTTCATATCCTTTGCTTCATTTCTATTCACAGAAATAGCCAAGCTTTTTTGTGCCTCCAACTGAATTATTCTTCATGAGATTACAGAGTATAATAGTAATTGAAATTTCCGAAAAATAGCGATTTTTCCAAACCATTCCATTCTTTTAGCGATTTATTATTAGCCAAAAACTACAACTAGGAAAAATGCGTGCAAAGATTAAACGCCGTGCAAAAAAAAGAGGGGGATGCAATATAACGCTGCTGCTCATATTATAACAAGATTATCCCAAAAAAAACTGGCAAATGTTCGTGCAAGATAAAAAAGAAAAACGGTGCAAAAAAAAAGGTAGGTAGCAAAAATTGTATAAAAAGGTAAATATCACAGAGATATTATGCATGTAAACCTTTAAATGATGCTTAAACTTGAAGGCTTTTTCACAATCAGGACATTTAAATTTCCTCAGACCCGCACTTTCGTCATGGCTTATCATATGCCTTTGTAATCGGTAGACGTTCGCAAATTGCTTAAAGCAAATTTTGCACGACTGCTATCAAATATCAATACATTATTAAATGGTTGAAGTTGAACTATACCCTATCATGTAAAATTACATGGGAAGGGTTCCAAAAGAAGCTATACATAATAAATACATACTATATAAACTATACAATACAATATAATGTTAGTTACAAATAGAAAAGAAGAAGAGCGAGAGAGTGAGATATTTACATATTTATACAAGATATAGTTTTAAAGTAATTAACCAGGAATGTGTACAGAGAATGTGAGGGGGACGCTGAAAAACCTTGTTTAAACCCAAGGAAAATATCTGTTTATTCATAAGGTTGAGGTTGAGAAATAGTTTATAAGCAGATTATAGAACGTGAGAGAGCATAATTATTCAATTTTTTTTCACCCCAGACCCCTCTCGTTTTATATTATAATAGCTCCTGACAATAATTAATTTCCTTCGAACATCCTCCTACTAATCACCCCTCATATTATGTAGCCCCACAAAACGTATAACATTCTCTCGAAAATAGATATTCCCTTAATAACCTTCTTCTCTCCTCTTAAAAGACTACCGTAAAATTATATTCTATATATCTACTACTTTTCACTCACTGAGAGAGCTAATACTTTGCTAAATAGCAAGTAACAACCCATCAGAATATTCAATTAATCTCTCTCACTCCCCTCACATCTTCTCCTGATGGGAGCTCCAAAAGAGGAGAACTCAAAAAAAGGGGTTGTAAAAAGTGTGAAAACTTTACTCAACAAGATTTTCCCTCACCTGATTGGGAGATGGATGAGTAATCTCATGCTTCTCAAGTTCTTCCCTTTGAGAGAAAGATAGGCCACATTGTTCACAGGAAAAGGGTAAGGATCCACTCCCTCCATTTGCTGCTGTCTGACCCGCCAGTAAACTCAAGGATTCAGAAAAAGGCGAAGATCCATTAGGACTGGGCAATTGTTCTCCATCTTTACTTAGTCCAAGTTCCACCCCTGACTCTGACGAAACATGATTGACTACCGAATCTAAAAGGGTAACAATAAATAATACAAATTTAGATGAAATATCCCATACTTTTTTCTTCCTCTTTTAGTGAATACAGCGTAACTTCATCATGGAACAACCAACCATAGGACGACAGTACCAAATCTGGGTACCGTTCCTATAATTAATGCTACTCGGATAGCCCTTCATATGTATTCTTACACTCGAACCTTATCATTTCCGCTGACTCATCCACTAAAACTGCAAAGGGATGATAATCCCTACAAAAAGTGCTACTCTCAAAAACCATGATAAAACATCCACAACACATTACACACATATGTTAAATCATAACAAAAACATCAACAATTTCTACGTCTCAAATGACAGGCCGGAAAAGGCTATAGCCCAGGATTGAAACATTCCTAAAAGGGAAAAGTTTATCCATATGCTTCTCTAACATATTCATGATAGACGTTTGAAAATGCATCCTATGAACCTGTCAATCCACTGGTCAAAACTCTGACTTGGTTGTTTTGTTGTGCCCCTCTAATAATGATATGATAAATCCCTCTACCTTCTTCCTATATGTAACGACATGGATTTTTGTCCCTTGAAAAGACATGCTTTTTAACAAACTATTACGACTTCCTTAGAGCTTGAACTTATGTCAGGCTCAGAGGAAAAATATGACAAGATAAAGTTAACTTACTTCGATAAGCAGTCCAGACATGAGCCAATCTCCAGAGTCTCATGGAGAAGGCATTACTAGCACTGTAACAATCTAGACTCAACATGTTCCTCACAACCATATCATTTTTCACGCACAGTTACACAAAACTTAAGCCCGTCGTGGTGTGTTTCACGGCGGGAAGTAAAATGTTTCTCACACACCCTTATGTAATAATACTCTACCCTCCTCACCTTGCCTCTTTTTTATAGTCTTTCTTTCGTTTCTGGAACCAGTAAAGTACCGTAGACCGTATAGAATAGAGTTCAGCACATTTTCACTGACATATCAGATAGGTCTGTACAATGTTCATACGTACTATATATAGTCTTCTTCTGCTTGTAAGCTAACGTTCCAAGTGAAACGTTTCTTTCAAAAACAACGCGACTTTCACCACCTGTTATGTAGAGTTCAACTCTCTTGCCTCTAAAAACTTCCGCTGTAACAAGTTACGCGAGTAAATTTTATTTCTAAAGTCTTATACGACTTTAAGAAACTTTTCGTACCTATTTATTAGGTTTTTGTTCCTTTTGAAAAGTTAACCCCCTTGTTTTTTTATAGAAGGTAATAATTCTCGATGGTTTTTTAATGAGTAATATTTGAAATTGCAAATATACTCTTAAACATTTTCGAGGTTAATTCTCAACGATGTTCAAGTCAAGTTAATATTTGAAGTAGCTATAAATAGCTATGGAGCTTGACAGATGCGATCAGGATTTGTTTGTTTACGGAGATAGCCTTTAGCAGAGAGCAGAAGAGCTCAGTGGTAATACCCACAAGAAGAGATAGAGAGACAGGAGGGTTTTCACTTCCGTCAGCCGTCACCGGTAGCGAAGGACTACGAGTTAGAAAGCAAATGCGAAAAGGCAAAAGTTTCTTTAGAGTTTAGCCCAAATTGTTGCGCAAGGATATTCTTCAATTTCCTAACACAGTGAGAGAGCAGCATCCACCACCACCACCACCACCACTATACGATCCAGGACACAAGAGCGGGGAGTCTCAGCGAGTGAGTGAGAGTCAGGCCAGGCGATACTTGGGAAGTCTAGATATCAGCAAGGATATTCACATACCTCCAGTACAACAACTACCACATCAGTGAGTAACTCCGTAGAGCTGTGTGTGTGTGTGTATAGGAAATTTGTAAGTGAAGCAGGGCAAAAGACAGAGCAAAGTCTCGGTTGGCAAACTCCAATTTATATGTACTACCTTGTATTTCCTCCTCCTAAAGGAGCTGGAGAGGAGAGAACCTATATTTATGACACATGCCTTCTTTCACCCCATTCAACTCTGTACAGTACTCGGTGTATCCCTCCTGCTTACTACACTTTTCCTACTCCTCACTCACTCAACGCAGAAAGTGAGATCCAGTGGAATGTAGAGAAGCAGTGTACGTTAGCAGTATAGTAGTAGTGTAGTATCCCCGACCGTGGCAAACCCCCATTTCACGTCACATCCATCCACATCAAATTACCAAACCTGCACAAAACGGGCCAAAATCATTTTCCAATAGCCACTATCTACATGAGCAAATTTGATGTTCCATTAAAGAAAATCTACACTTATGAAATCGCATCCTGTGTCTTTTTCCCTCCCTCTCAATGCCACTGTAGTACAACATAGTCTTATTTCTCAATACACTCCTTCTTCCTAATCTATACACATAGGGTCATATGTACTTCTTTTCCTCCTGCCCATAACAACCTAAGATGACATTCTGTAGTAACCAATAATTTGCTTCGTCAAACACAACATACACGCCAACAACATCCACTTTAACATGGTCTAAATGTCCTTCTTCTCTCAAACGCATACACACAACAAGAAGCCAGAGAGGAGAGTAGCACAAAAAATATGGACAAGTTCCTTGTACGACATCTTACATTAAATCCATGCCATGTTACAACACACTCATTCCATCCTCTTTACATCTTACGCAGTTCTCAGTCACAATTCCTCATCGTGACACCAGGCCTAACAGCAATTTCTGATTCCATATTTTTACAATACATACGCACTGTAAATGTACACGAGCAATTCGTAGAACATCATTGAGGAAAAAGTATCCTTTGCATCTTTAAACATTAACTTTACTTTCCTACACATGCAAGTCCTAACAAAAGACTTTGGACAGCCTCTTCCCTTGAAATTCTCTCATGCTAATCTCTCTCTCTCTCTCTCTCTCTCTCGAGCTAATCTCCATTTACTTATGTATTAAATATTGACAAAATTCTACTAATGTAACCATTGACTTTAAAAATAGGAGAACATATGAGTTCCTCGGAAAAATTTATCCTGTTAAGGACCTCAAGGAAGAGTGTTGCCAAATAAAATCCGATAAAGTAGGAAAGTCACTTTTAAAAAATTCCTACATATTCACAGCATATGGAGATTTCTAAGTAAAAGTTTGATGCGTAAAGTTGAGACCATACCTATTTATTTCTTCCCTCCCTCCCTCAATCTTTCTCTCTCTCTCTCTCTCTCTCTTATGCTCTTGACTCCATACACAACACTGAATACACATCCTTAATAACAAAATCGATACGTGAGCACTTTTCTGCTACTAGCGATGAATTTTTCTCAATCTCTTGGAAAATAGACTCCAGCTATGGAAACTCATCATGGCTTCATTTCATATGCACTAATCACCATTCAACTACCTATAATTATCTTCTCCTGTGGATGCGGTAACAGTTGCAAATGCCACTTTTACTCCTCATTTGTCCTAACCACTTTTCCCCCAGGTATATACTTGAGACTTGTACCCAGCTATTTTTAGCATACCATTTCACTTATGCACTATATCCCTACCATATACCTATACACATTTAATGTCTTTTTCCCTAAAAAAATATATATATATACCGACACATATCTCGAACACACAATCTCACGATCCGATACAAATACTTTACCTAATGGAGTTTAATGTACCAAGAAGAAAATTATAATATGCTTCAGGGCTCCTTGCTCTCAATCTAAATACAATACATGAGAATACATAAAAGTAGTCAGGGGTTTTTCGGATCCTCCAACAGCAATATTGAAACCATCTGGGAAGGAAAAGCAGTTCATTATACCTTCCATATAAATTAAAGGTAGCAGTAGTTGAGAGAAGTGTATAGGTTAAAAAATCAATGCTAATGACAAAAATGCACAAGAAATACATATCCATCACTTTACATACATAATTCAATACACCAACTCTAAACGTATCGCATGTGAAGAAAATTTTTTGTGCAAAAAAATCCACTCAACACTCTCCTATTTTAGTACCCCGTCCCCTACTCTCATAGTCTCATGTAAACTAACTACTATATAGGAAAAAGCCCCAATTGGGAATCCAGAGAGACGGAAGGCAGGACTAATTATGGAAGGAAGGAAGTCATAAATATGAAATAATACCTGCATTACTCTTACATAAGGTAGCTCCTGCTCCTGTCCCCATTCAAATTCCCCTTACATATAACACAGGTATCCCCACCATATGGGAACCTTACATTATATACGCCCGTCTCCCTAATCTTCACCAAGCTCTCGCGAACAGATCAGTCCGAGGAGTAACCTAACTTGGGATTCTGATCACGTCTCAACGTGTTCACAATGTATACTCAATCCACACTCTAGTTTATATTTTATCAAGAGAATAACCACGGGGACAGCTCTCCATACACTACTACCTTCCAACTTTCTCCTACTTTTCTATACCTAAACCAACAACATAAAAAGTCCGTGGAGGAACTCGGGCAGGAAGCAAGGAGGACGTATTGTTATTCCTGCACACAGAGAAAAACTTCACATCTTGAACGGTTCGTTCTCTTTCTCTCTCTCTCCCTCCTTTCTCTCCACATTTGCTCTCGCGTCAGTACATACATACTAAGAGTAGTGGAAGTAGCTCCGTGAAATCAAGTCCAAAACCTGAGGAGGTGTAGTAATGGAAGCTGAAGGAAAGGGGGCTTTCGACAAGTACCAAGTTTAAACTTAAGTCTGGATGTTAATCCTACAGGAAGACAAGTTGGCAGTTTCACAAGACTGCTCTGAGTCCTCTCTCTCTCTCTCTCCTTCACAAATACTACACAACACTACTACACCATACAAGCCAACCCACATAAAAGCAACGGCTTTTGAATTTCCAACCCCATTTTCAAAACTTTTAATAACTTGAACCCACTTCAGACTTTATAGCCCAACCAGGTATTGTGTATCGATTTTCATGTAAATTCACACTTTTTCTTCTCCTCCGACACAACATTGTAGAACAGAATAAACCCTTCTTAAACAATTTACATCCCTCACAATACTCAAAACACATTTCCCCGAACTAACTCAATCCTAGGAATTATTTCCAGGAAGAAATCTTCCCATAACCTAGCTTCTCCTCAGAACGGAAACCCTCCTGGAAGTTACGTAGCTCCTACCTCCATTAAAGTCCAATAAAAATTACCTTCAAGTTTAAACTTCTCCCAACTATACTACAGCCGTTCAAGTAAGAAAGTCTGAGTGAGTCAGTGACTGTGAGATAAGTGGAAGACATTAAGTAAGTAGCTTGTGAACAGATTCTTGCATAAGTTCCCTGGCTATAAACAAACGAGAGGAATGAGAAAGAGAGGAATGGCTCTCACACATAATAATGTAAAACATGGTGGACGTCAAGCAGGAGAATAAATAACACGAAAAGTTTTATGAAAACGCTTTGGGCCATAGATGAAGGCATGTTCCTTGGTATAGTGTAGAGATACACGACGAGTGTGTACATAGATGACGTCCATCGAGCCTCCTCTCTACATTCAAGTAACATACATATTTTTAGGGTACGTTACCACGCGGAGACCCAGAGCAAGTATTATTATTACATGGAAATAGCTGATAATAGAGAGCATAAAGGAAAAACTTGGCTGAAAGTAAACTAGAAGGTATTCATCTCATCAGGATTTCCTCTTATCCGGGACTAGATTTCCTGCTTGTTTCTCTCCTATCCTTCAGCTTGCTCATACAACAAAACTCTGCTTACTGATTCACAACTAGGACAACAACAAAATACTACTACCACTACACTCCTACAATACTATGCGGCATTCTATTCCCAACTCCTCCGTGTTTGACCAGCACTGCGGTCCTCGTTAGTTTATTAAGCTGATATTGAAAGGTATGTGAGTGTCCATGTTTGAGAGCATGGGGAAAATGAGAATGGAAATAACCCACCTACAATAACCATTCAGGATGTTCCCGAGGTAGCTTCATTTCTCCTGTCCATCCACTCCTTTCCAAGCAACACATTCGAGCAAAATACCCATTCTATACTACTACGTTTACTAGCTAAATTACAGGGAATCACTCTACAAGCGAAATTCATGTGTATGTACAGCTATCTCTTTCTCTCTCCCTCTCTCTCTCTCTCTCTTTTACACACAACGCGATGCGGACTGAAACGACGAGCCATAGGAATTTCCTAGATTAAAATACCGGAATTGGTGAGGCTGACTTGAACGGTTTCAACCCGCACCGGATTCTCTTTTCTGGCTGCTTTTTCAGGGGAAAAGTCAGCAATGGAGTATGTACTGGATGGTCATCTTCCAATTTCCAGCTTAATTATGAGATGACCCACGGCCAAGCAAAATATGCACAGGGATCCTCTCCCCCCAGCCTACCATAACTTTTCCTAATTAATGGATTCCATATTCATGCCTTCCACTTTCCTAAAACTCTATGTAATTCCAAGTAGTAGCATGTTATTGCCATTCAACCTCTTCGTACATAGCCACACTTTTCTTTTTCCCACTATTATACATACACAATTTGCACATATCTACATACACACTTTTAGCTTCCCCACACTTCCTCCATTTCTTTTCCCAAGCACTTTTATATCTCCTCAACATCAGATTCCACCTCCGCATTCCTGCTTATGTAGCAGTAGCAGCAGTAATAATAATAATAATTATAGAGCAATTCCTTCCCTGTAACTCTTCAACATACTATCTACTACTACTACGTAAATACTACAGCAAAAACATTTCAAACTAAACACATACTCTGTACTTCGCATACCTATGAAATAGTTACCTAGAAGACGATTTACATGCACAAGGCTCGGATCTCTCTCTCTCTCTCTCTCTCTCTCTCTCTCTCTCTCCACATATGCTTGATAAGTTCCGAGCTATTCGTAAAACACAAACTAACATTAACGAGTCCATAAAGGCTTTTTATTATTACAACATTGTCCATGTAGAAAAGAGGAAACAAGGCGGGAATGGCAAGTCATCACCATCATCACCCGTTTCAACTGACGTAAAATGAACGAAACGCAAATATACTCACCCAACACACTATTTCTCCCTCTCTCCTTCCCACTACAGCCCAGCCTGTAGTATGTATTTAATTTAACTATTCCATACGAGCTACATTCTATACCCCACAACTAACTTGCTCTTCCAAGTTACTCAAATTCCCGCACATACGAAACACATTAGCTCACGAGTCTCCACATATGCGCTACTCCTGTCCTCAAAACTCCACAAACTCTCACTACCTTAAATAAATTTGCATCCCGAACACACATATATACAATTCTTCCTAACGCTCATATAGACATATACTAATACCATGGAAATACATGCATGCGTGAAAGTCTCGAGAATCTGCATACACAAGTGTCATAATTTGAGACGAGAGAAAGATAGAGAAAAGTATTGGAAAGATAGGAGAGGAGATGAGAGAAGCCGAGAGGGAAGTTTAATGAGTGGGCATTCTTCCCTGAGCATTCCCATGGGGTAAAGGTGGCAAGAGAACAACTCCGAGAGTCAACCGACGTGTGACTAATTAGTCGTCTTGTGACAGATTGGGATGAGCACACTTGCCGACGAATAAACCACAAAGGCTGCGAGTCAAACTCCACCAGAATAGGTAATCAGGACAGAAGGAGCGGCGAAATTCTCCGGGAGACAGCTATACTCATTCTTACATACAACTGCATAGCCTCATAGCCTACATACATACATATGAGGAACTATCCAAAAAGAACAACGTGGAAGAATGCATATGTAAGCCACGAAAAAGACATACGTACAATAATACACAAAACTTGTAAGAAACGGAAGACTGTGAATAACCACGTGGAGTAAAACCTCCAAGAAGTCTCAGATCCTCACTCCTTTCCTCCTATCATGTATCTAATCCACCCAATCAAGTCAGAATATTATCGAAGTACTGTTTCTCTTCCCACATACAGGCACACGCACGTATGTAAATACATACAACTCCTCTAAACATACATAAAAATGCAACAAATGTGATTGTTACAAAGGGAACGTGCTCCGTTAAATCCCACACCACAAGCTCGAACACTAGACACACCGCAATGTACAAAAGAATAGTGGTTCCATCCATTTTACCGGCATAGGGAAATACAGCACCCCCAAAAAAGATATGTTATACAATCTCAAGGAATTTCTACTCTCCTCGAAAGTTTCCTTTGCCCTGCTGCTGCTCCTGCTGCTGCTCTTAGTACTCCTCTACGAGAAAGTGAGGCAGGGTAGAAAGAGAAAAGTGTCTTGCAGGAGCAGCAGGAGGAGAAAACCAACAAACCCAAGCACGAAGCAAGTGCTCAAGTGAGGACAGAGAGTTAGAGAGAAAAGTCTGTGTAATTAGTAACAATTCAATTAGTAGTAATTAATGTCTCAGACGTAATTTGCATGAGTAAGAAGCCACTATTATGTAAATATGATTTGAGCAAAAAGGGAAAGACTTGCTCATGCATCGTGTCGTCGCATCTCAAACGTAATCATTCCCTTTTTCTTCCTTCCCTCCCACACGTACATACATAAAAATTCCATCAGTCCTCCATTCTCTCAGCTAAACCTCCATATGTTCAATTCCATTCATTTACATATATATCCAATACCCATAGAAGAAAATACAATAGAATAGTACCCTCCTACTGGCAAGTGATTACTCTCAAGTATTTTACCCGCTTTTCAAAAAAAATCTTACTCTTCCCAGCTTTTTCGCATCTCTATATACACACTTGTCCCGTGCTAAAAAAAGAAGTTCCAAAAAGTTTCTTTTCCCATTTGTACAAAAGAAACTCAACACATTTCTTGTTTACCTTGGTGGTTTGTTCCGATTTCCATTCTCCCGCATTCTCCCCATATAAGTTCACAGAAAAAGTATTAAAAAAAAAACTACTACCAACCATCCTGCAACTTCCAGCTCAACTTTCAACCATTACCAGCAAAACAACAAAAACAGGAGCAACTAACATACTCAAAAAGAACAAGAGCAGTAAAAAAAGAAGGGCAAGTGAAAAAAAATCAACCACCATACTAAAATATATAAACACCTCTAAAACTTAATTCTCTTCCATCATTTACGTAGTACGCATCCCTATCATTTTCTTTCTCTAATGTCTTTCCCATTAAACTACGCCTGACTTCTGCTTCGTTAGTTCGTCTATATAACTTCATACGTACAGAAGAAGAATTACTTACTATACCACAAGTTCAAACCACAGTGCGAATCCATTGTCCCAATTACCCGCATATTTTTTCCTATACTAGATCAAACAGATTCTCTCATTTACAGACCTACAATTTCAAGAGATGATGCTCCTCTCTCTCTCTCCCAGACAAATACACTTTCCCTCACAGTTTCGTCATTACTTCACACTTGCTCACTAAATCTATTGGAAATACACACATACCGAATGAGTTGCTTAATTAACCATCTGCAGAAGAGGCAAGGAAGGAGCAAGAGAAAGCGAGCGAGAGAGAATTCTACACCAGCCGCCTTTCCCTCCCTTTTGCTTTAACTAACTAAGTGGATGACACCACCGTCGTTAAGAGCGACTCGTAATTGTCAACTTATTGCTGTTTATAACACCACTACCACCCTATAGATCGGAATTCTGGCTCCATACTTCCCTACCAATATATCCCTATACTTCACACCACTTGAAACAAAGCTACAATCAATTCTCACACAAATACTACGTTAAATTTCACACTCTATTAGTAATACCCGTGAAATTGCTCAAACGTCGTCAATTCTCCACCTCAAATGCTACTACCGTAGTAGTAAGTAAGTTACAAACACATAACCAGCCAGACAAGGCTCAATAAAAGTATCAATTTCCTACAACCTCCCGACCATCCTTCCCTTTCATATGACTTTAATGCAGAAGCTATTATCATATGCACGTCAATAGTATTTTTGCAAGGTATTGCCTATTTATACCGACGAGAATACGAGAGGAAAGAAAGGGAGAACTAGACCCACTACCGCTCTACATAGCTCCGATCAAGGAGAATGGGTAAAGTTATTCGTGCGCAACATTATGAATGCATCAGTGACCATTATAACCTTATATCTACCTTTTTTACCGACGATAATCGAATTTCCTCCCTCATTGAAAACAACGTGACGTATACCTACATATCTACACATAGTCCGGAGCTACTATAGATACCGAGGGAGGAGGAAAGAGAGACAAAAGTGAAAGAAACCACAGAAGTGGATTGGTGGAGAAGAGCAATCTGCTGCTCTCAATGTTTACGATATGAATGATCTTGAAAGTTCCCCACGGAGGAAATCGGAGGCAATAAAGAAAGGATTGAAGCAACTTGTGTCATCCGAATCAACAGTTTAGGCAAACATAAAAACCAACGATGACTAGTCTTCCTATGTACGTAGTGCTTTATCTTCTATACCTACACACTACTCCACATTCCTTCTGTGCTTCAAAAAAGCCTCCTTTTCATAACATGTATTAGTCTTTGCAGATAATATTTTCCCACTATAATCGCACAACCTACAGTCAATATGCATGCATTTATAAAGGGAAGTGTCGACTCGTGGAAAAATCTCCAGAGAAATTCTTAACTGTACCGGTTCAGGGGGACAGTCCTATAAAAATACATTGAATATAATAAGCATTTCTTTAAGAACGATGACGTCTCCGGATCTAGAGAGAATATTTCCACAAAAATTCCTCTTTATAGCATTCCTAAACCCTCCTCTCACATACACTTACCAACAATGAAGGCCTAGGGAATCCATAAGTGGAAACCAGTACCGATCATCCTAAAAACAATTCTTATGGGGGAGCTTAATGATACTAATGCTACTCAAATGTATGCACCTATATCATCCAAAATAGAATCCACTGGACAATCCTCAATAGTCACATATACACAGTCACCGTAAAAACCAACTCCAGCAAAAACTATTATTGCATTTACTCTCCAACTTAACAACAACAACATACAAAATAATGTGCATAGAGCTCAAAGTGCACGGTTATAAATATGAAATGTGAAAAACTATAGCAGCGGGCTGTCCTAAAACGTTCAACGTGAGTTCATACAACTGCCCATATTTGTTGTTGAGAGAAAGATGGAAAAACATAAACAAAAAAATATATATATCTACTAGAAAATAAGACAAAGGAAAAGCAAGAGATTTTTGTCAATAATCGTCCGGACATTGAAACCTAAGTGACCATATAGTTGTTGGAAAACTCACTCCTCACTTGACTACTTATTGTTTAGTAAGTGAAGGTCTGAGTAAAAGCCGGTTTCACACCATTCCTTCTATATATCTCTCTGAGTCACTGGCTCTCTTCCCTCTAACACTAGCGATTTCCACAGGAGTAGAGCCGTAATGGAATACGGACGTAAAAAGGATGAGGAAGACTTTAGCTTTTCCATAGTTTCGTTTCCTTTCCCCGTTGGTTGAGCACAGCACAAGAGAGGAGCTTCTTGCTGACTCCTCTCATAGTCCGTCCGTTCCACATACACAAGACTCCCAGATATTGATATGTATTTAAGGCGAGTGGAGTTATTGATGTGCGAAGCTCAAGTCTGGATTGTAACGAGGGATTCCATTTCCTGCAAGTGATTTCTCCGCACCCACCACTATCTTGTAAGAACATTAGCTCACATTTCCACTACGGATATGACTGGTTTCACCTCCTATTTTCTACCATTTCTCTCTCTCTCTCTCTCTCTCTCACTCCTCACACTGCTTTTCTTCCCTACCCATCAAATATATACAAAAACTTTGTTAAAATCTTCACACCACACTACATTTCCTTAGATTAGATCCTCTCTCTCTCTCGACGACGACACAACTTCACAGTCATCTTACATTACCAACTGTAATCACTATCTCTCAGAATTTCACACTTGTAAGAGCTTCAGAGAGTCTTAACTTTCTTAACTAAAAGTAAGCATATCAAGCCTGATGCGAGCAATGTGGAAGAAGTAAAGTTATCAGTGAGAGATAGAGATAGAGAGCGGAAAGGAAAAATTCCAAGAAATGAATCCCCACTATCATCACCTCATACACAATATAGTACCTTACTCATGCATAGCACCATTTAAATTACCCGACCTATTCCCATCCAACTTTCAACCCTACAATTGATTCCTAATTTCTCTCATTCCCTCCTTTCCACATTCTCAATGTGATTTTTCATACCAACCTAGAAAGGCTTCTTCCAATGTTCAATAAAATCCATGTGCACACAATACTTCATATGGCTCAATTTGACTGACATACTTAAAGAATTCAATTCCATGGGAAGGCCAAGTAATGCAGTAACCCATCATACATAATACAGGGAGACAATTTATTCACATCATTGAGGCAACTATAGCATTCTTTTCGCAAGGAAAAAGAGTGAGAGATAGAAAGAGAGAGAGAGAGAGTGAGAGAGAGTGGAGGCTTTATCCTCTTATCCTTCCCCCAATTCCACACTCTTAGATTCCATGCAAGGCTGACTATATAGGGAAGCTCCTTTTACTAGAGCATTCCAAGTATAAATATGCAAGTACAGTGTACAGGAATATACAGTTAAGGGGATATGGGGAAAGGAATATTGCGAACCCAAGAGAGGGAAATAAGAAAAAAAGAACCTGCAATCAGTTGATGGCTTCCGACTCAACAATAATACTCATGGGATTTTTACACGGGTATTCTTTTACAATTATGTATCCCCCCAAACCAGCCCGTGTCTCTCCTTGACTCAATAGCACTACGTATTCCACGCAGAGTATCATCTTTGTTAATACATTTTCTTTCAAATCTTTTGTCCCTTGTCATTCTTATATTTAAAGCCTGTCGTCTCCAATCTATTACCACTATTCCTAAACTCAAGCCTCAAATTCTTATATACATACGTACATAATTGTACTACTGTATGTGGTTCTCTCTATGTGTCTCTGGGTTTCCATCAGCTTATAAATACAGGAGAACAATGGAATGAACCCATGGATTCCCACATGACGACACATATGTACATGCACATGATAAGGCAGGCCTCTGTCCTAAGACGAGCTACCCAAACTGAGTTTCTTGCCTTTCACTTTAATTGCCTCAAATAGCTCCGCACAATGGGATAATGTGAAAGGAGACGAAGAAGAGGTAGACATAGCTTTCATTTTACTTTCCCTGTATCTTTCTTCATTCTTTCCCTCTCTATCTCTCTCCTCTCTCTCTCTCTCTCTCTCTCTCTCTCTAACACAGACACACATGAGATCATTCAGCGTCCGTCAATTCACTTCAATTCAACTATTAAAGATATTCAAGTCTACTTCATCATTTACTTCTCTCTTACTTTTGTCCTCTCCTCTCCATTTACCCAGCTATTTATCTAATAGACCAAAACTCATTGACGAGAATGATGCCACAGATCAAGGGAAAGTCAATTCAATATTACTCACATTCCTTCTCCAATACTACACAATCACACTGGATACCTCCACTGAAGTAGTTCAAATGATGGACGGAGAGTTCAATATGCAAATAGCTTTTTCTTTCTTCTCTCGCTCTCACTACTCTCAATTCCAAAAAAAAAAATAATTCTACAGATTCTCACACCGAACGAACCAACTGAGAATACATTCTCAAATCTCCCTTCAAGTGGAAACCCTGCTCGTAAATTTAAGAATACGAGGCGAATAAAGAGCCAAATAACCACTAGTTCTAAGTATTAGCATTCTCTCCACTCGAAAATATTTACCCAACCACATGCGTACACATAAAGTTAACAAAAGACTATAAATTAAGCATTAAATACCACTAAAAACTATATATTAACATTGTTGCGTAAAAGATGATACTATGACTAGTAGAACAAGGTTCCTTCCACACCAACAATCTATGAAAGTCCAGTGTAGCACAAAGTATAGGATATTGGAGAAAAAAATAGCTGAAAAATTGACAAAAAGAGCATACAAGTGAAAAATACTTGGAGGGCTGTTGAATATGATTTGGTTGAAGGCGCTGACACAATCAAGCTTACCAACCCAGCAAAAAGAATGCTTGTCCTTGGGGAAGCTTGATTCCAGGACTACTTTATATATATGTACATACATACGACGACACTACTTCTACACCATGTAAGTAGGCCATCCTGGGCTAGGATTCCTAGCTGGACAGAAAATCTGCGATTTTCGGACCTTGTCTCTACATACACCATGTATGTACATACATATACTTCATACACTAACATTGACAATATGTAATCCCTTGACTGCCTATGCCCAGCTCTACTTCACCCCTTTACATACAGATGATAATATTCACTCCCTCACATATTTAATACGTACGCATGTAAGAAGGTAAGAAGGACTAGAAAACCATTTTGAACACGTTAGCCAATATACGTAAGGTATTGATAGTCGTACCTACAGTAGCTAAGACCTATAGTGCTTGGGCTAGTAGTAGCAAAAAGGAACTGTGAGGAAGAGACTGTGGAAGTGAAAAGCAATCACTTGCCTAAGACCTGTCAGAAATAGATAAGGGAATCGAAGAAAAATCGTCCAGTCTTGTCATATGGAAAGAAAAAAGTTTCTTCTCGCCACTACTCCTACTTCTAGTCATAGCTACACTCCCATCATTATTAACGGACTACTGAGTTTCAACACTAGAAAAACTATATGCTTGACTTAGTTAGTACACACACACACACGTATATATACAATATAAATATGGAGAGTCAGGAGCCCCAAAGTCCAGCATTTATTGTCACTTGTCGCATCATTGCTTCTCCAAGTCTCTACTTACGCCTTGTCAATACTCCTCTATGCATAAGAATAGAGGAAGAAGAATGCTTGAGGCAAACATACGACCAAAATATTAGCATCTCCCCATTAGCATCACCCATCCAAGCAACAAGGTTTACTGGACTATAGTTATATAAAGAAAAAAAATCTACAAGGACAAAACCTGTATGGAGCAACTCCAATGCATTTACTATACGTCGTTCGTACTAGAACTAGAAGCTTCAAAGCCCATCCTCTCCAATGACATTGAATGCCTGTCCACATATCATCATCTATCATTATTCATACATCAAGTGGTTCAAGACCCAAAGCTTTGTACCACCATCCTCATCCTTCACACAAAAAGACCTTTATAGGTAGAAGCTTAAATGACCTTAGGAGACGAACGAAGCTCAACAATTCTCTTGGAACGTGGTTTACACACGTCCCTACATGGCTCGTCATATACATGGTAGTAGAGGTAGTGACTATGTAGGGAATACCTTAGCCATAGTCACTCAGGGAATCATCTACGTTGTCATTCCCCTTCCCACTTTTATAGTCCACTACCTTGAATGGATACTCTGACGACTGACCACAAGTTTATACATGGGAAAACGTGGCTAAAATAATCATCCCATTCACAGGCGCCTGCTCTAAACCCCTAAATTCCAGCTCATTGACTCCTATAGCGATTTACATGCACATCATTTCTTATTAACTGTCTCTTCTCCTTAGGCCTTCCCAAAGATACATAAAGTTTGAAGAAATACATTTTCTACAACTGAAATTGTTTGTTCCTCGCGGAGCATTATACCTAACCCCCTCACTACACAAGAGTCAAGACTATAAAAAAGTAAAGTAAAGCATAAAGGAGGACTCCGTACTCTTCCTCCAGTTTCCCTCATAATAACTGTCAATGGTTGAAAGTGTCTTTTGTGTCTGACTGTCAATGGAAATTACCCCTTGAAGTATGAGAAGGTTCAAGCGACACGAACCTATAGTCTTTGTGTACAGTCACGAACCCCAAGGATCCATCCCTTGATTTCTGTTTTGATCTTTGCGAACACCTTGCCATTTCCCCATACCATCACATATATCATACGCTCTTACCTCTCCTCTTCCCTTTTGTCGCGCTCAAGAACAGAGACACAGAGAGAGAGAGAGAGAGGGTAACACCTCATCATCAAAAGTCATTTCTCCTCCTTTCAACAACATCAAATGCTTGGAACGGGACGAAGATTAAGAGCGCGTGTACTACCATAGAGGAACAGATATACGTAGGGGAGACCCACAAATGTTCCTGTCACAACCCATCATTTATGTTTAACGAAGCCAGTTTAGTAGCTAGAGCCACGTTTCTTCCAACAACTCAACAGAATCTAAATCTAACCAACCAACCTTCCCTTTTCCAAAGAAGCTTCCCTACAATACATAAAACGTTCTCAGCAAAACAGATCCGCACAACCTTGACAAAAAACAGTATAACTTTCATATTCATAATACGAGTAATTACACGTGCGTGGGTGAAGAAGCTCACATATTTCTACTATCTTCTACCAAGCATTTGAGTTCATTAAAGTATTTTAATGCCAGGTCAACTCTCACAATCACTTCCATTCATTCGCCTCGCAGTTTTGTAAACCAATTTCTGCGAAATAATCATTACCAAAGTAACTCCCTTACTATAGCATATCCTCAACTAGTAACTACCAGTAAACACGCAATACCTGTGAATGTACAAAACATGTGGCCTGATTTTCACTCCAATATAACTTCTTGCCAGCTTAAGAGCAAGCCAAGCTTGAAAAGAAAAATGAATAAAATTAACGGAAATGTCCCAAAAGCTTCTGGCAAAGTTTGTAGGTAGAAAGTTTTTCGGAAGATAAAATCATATGGAAAAAATATATAAAAACACACAACGCACAAGTATACATACGTAGCTAAAATACAAGCATAAAGATATGGGAGAGTAAAAATGAAAGTAATAAAAATTTGTCTCAGAGGCACAAGTGTAACTTGGCAATGCTACCTGTCACTGCACCTGGGCTCTCCTATCCCTACTTTTCACCCTACCAAAAACCTTCACACCAGAACCACTTTACATTACTTATGTGTGCCTAATCTAATATGAGCAATTTATCCTCAACTATATATTCACAGCTACTGAGTTCCTCCACAATTTCAACTATAGAATGCAATGGTAGAACCCACCGTAGGAGTGAGTACATATAGTACACCCAATGATTATGAGACTGTTGGGGCTGAAATTGGCTCGGAGCCATGCGATGAGCATATTTCCCTGAAAACAACCATGTAAAAACAAGACAGATCATATGGAGTCTCACCTATTCCTTTCCCGCACCAGCTCACTCAAGCACCTTGTTCAACCTGCTTGTGTATTCCTACTGTGTTATGCGTGTGTGTGTGTGTATGTGTATAGGGAAAACCCTTGAGAAGAGAAGAGGTAAACGCTGGCGCGTTTTTTTTACAACCAAATAATTTGAATTCATCCTTCCCCTTCTTTCTCTATCTCCACTATCTTTCTGCTCTCCATAAAGGAGAAAAAACACATGATCTCCTTCCAAAAAAAAATCTAAACCTATTACCTTGTGTACAGACACTAAAAAAACAACCCACCATTTTAATATATTCTATATCTCAAAAATATTCCTCCCGACTTTCCAACAGCTTTTAAATAATAAATAGCTTTTACCCACCTATGTATCCTACCTTGTTCTGCCAGAGCAACGCATATGAATACTAAAGCTTCTTTTTAGGTTACCAGTGTGTGCCTATTTTTCGTCTTTTGAGTTTATTTGGTTTACAAGCATAATGTGAAGAATGCTCATGTGGAATTCCAACGTGAGTATTATTACTCTAGCGGAAATGACCGCTTTCTTACCCAATAAACCTTTCAAAAGTCTTAGTTCATATTTAAATACACAAACAGATGATAAACATTTTGCCAACATTCAGTAACGTAAACATGTTCCAAAACTGAGTTCACCTTATCCTCATGTCCTCATGTACAACATCATATACTAGCTACTCTAACTCTAGAACAGATCAAAACCACGCCACCCACATTTTTTCCCAGTCCTCATATAATTACTTGATAATAATAATAATAGTAAGAGGAAAATATTGGCAGTAGAAAAATAATATTACAAATTATTAGTGTATTATGGTTTAAAATACTTCAAGGAAAAGAAATTTCCACCAGAAACCCAGAAAATATTTTGAATACACTAAATAAGCCTCTGTACATGTACAAGCATATGTGCTTCATAATAGTACATAAAACCCAAGTTGAATTACGACTTCACCATAAACTCAACCTCATTGTTTCCCAATAAAATCCTTGCCAGGTCATGTACAAGAAGAGGACATACAAATAAAATATGTACACCTATAGAATTCAATGTCCATAAACCCTCTACTTCACATCTGAATATTAGCAGCCTCTCACAAAACACGCGCATCCTGGCCAAATCCATGAATCAAACATTGAGGACAAGGTTGGGCCACGGCTGAAGGAAACTAAGTCGTGGACGGATCATTTGTCCAAAGCTCCGGAACTCCGAAGGGTGATTCAAGTCTATCAATCCCTTCGTGTTTGTCAGACTTCACTCTACTTGGTTCTTTCACTCTCACTCATCTCCAAACTTCCAGTCAGATTTCACCCTTATGGATGAACAATATCAAAATATCACTTTTTATCCCAACTCCTCTCATCTCTATCCCTGTATCTCAATAAAAATCTATTGAATTCCTTACTACTATGTATACACTACTGGGAGGCTACTGCTACTACTGCAGTAAAAAAAAAGCAGACCGGATGCACTAGTTTTTTTTATTTTCCACTTTCATTCTTTCTCTATGAATCCAAAAAGCCTAGTTCTATTTTCCATTTAATCTGACGGCGGCGTAAAGTGAAGGTAAACAATTGAATACACATGTGAACTTTTAGTATATGCACTCAAATATGATTTCGTGTGAGGAGGTAGGGGTAGCAAGTATGAGCAAATGCAAAAATTCTAGGAAAATATTCCAACCAACTTTGTCGGCTGTCATGTCATCCCAACACACTAGAGCATTCAATACTATAAAGGTGCACTTTCAGAGAGAAACCTTGAAATCTGACAAATATTTTTACCCTCCAAATATCATAGTGAAAGACACTTGTTTTGCTTGAGGAGGAACATTTATGAAAGCATATCCTAGGGAAATAGTACAAAAATTACATAGATACAGGCGACAGAAAAGCCCTTGTCAACATTTTGTTCAAATACTACTAGCGAAAACTTTCTACATAAAATACATGCATGCATATAAACACAGCAAAGGTTTTCTTCCAAAGTGAACGTCACCCTTTGCTTTCCAATTCCCTCAGCCTACCCGATTTAAGAGTAGAGTGTCTCTCTTCTCTCTCTCTCTCTCTCTCTCTCTTGCCAAACAGTTGCTACATTAGTAATGGTATAGGTACGGAGGGCTCACAAATACACACAAAAGTAGGGAAAAGATCCACGACATTTTTTCCCTGCTCTTCTACGTGTACATTTCAAATGTATTTTGTCTGATAATATTCAAAACCCTAACAATGGTTTCACATTTCCTAATACTTTAGATCCCCTCACACATTTTACTTACATTTTTCCTCGACATGCGAGAGAGAGAGAGAGAGAGAGAACTTCACCGTTTCATATGAATATGATTTGTCAAAAGTGAACTTGGCAGGAAATTTACTCAAACACATACAGCTATACACATTGATATCCCATCAAAAATGTCATCCGGACGCAACTCTCTCTGAACTCTTCCGAGACGTCCCTTTTTCAGCAATAGTTTCTCTCTCTCTCTCTCTCTCTACAAGGCATGGAAAGGAGAGCACATCTATGAGAGAGGCTGAGAGAGTGATTTCACTACGGAATAATAACAAAAATCACGTAAGTATACATTTCCATCCTACTGCACTTCATCTATCCTGACAAGGGAAAAGAAATGAAACCTTTACCTTTTTGTCAACTTCCTCCCACTAAAGATGACTAGATGCATTCATCTCCCTCTCTGTCCTCCCTTCACTCTTTTCAATGACATCTTTTCCTTACCTATTGTCCCTGCCTTCCCATTCAGTCACACACCATTTGACATATTTACTTCAAACCATCCCGAACTTTCAAAAACTGGCTTACGATCATTCAAAACATCTCCGCCCACACGGATAGCTCTCTAGCTCTCAACCTCCTCCATATATCTACATCTACCAAATGCAATTTATCTACTGTACTCCCATGACCACAAAACCCATCCCTTTAATCCTAACCCCTTCCTATAGCACTTACTTAACAACTTAACTATAACTTTTGTATATCCCACAAAAAAAACACTACAAAAAAAATTCAAATAATAACTCCACTTTAAATTCAAAAAAATTCTTTTCGCAACACTAACCCCATCGCTATACAAGAGAAAGTTAAAAGTGTGAGGCAGGGAAAGAGTGGTAGTTAATAGTCATTAGGAAGGAATAAAAAAGTTCCCCATTGTCCATCACATTTAGCTTTAGCAATGCAAATATCCCTGAATAAATTATCCCGCAAGTTAATTTTATCCCACCGATTTACTTCCACAAAATGCCCCAGCCATGAGAATGAAATAAGTGCACTAGGGAGGGAGAAATAATAAAAACCGTATAATTTCCAATTGTTGGTCCGCCAACAGAACTCAGAGAAAGAGCGATATATACATACGCAAATGAACTCAACTTACACGGTTACATATACTAAATACATCCCAACCTCCGCAAGGAAAGCAAATAAGTAAGGTTCCAAGTAAGGCGGAGGAGAACAAGGGCGAGTTAGTTACTTAAAGCAAAATAATCATGTAATAATAAATGCATACCTCAGTGAAGTGCCAGTGGTCTATTGAAACACAGGAGTTAGTGTATGAAATGAACATGAAACCACAAAAGGAGCCACGGAGCATATATAATAATCATGATAAAAAACACTGTCGGGAGAATCTTGCGGTTATTCTCCTCTACATACTTACTCATGCTTCCCATCCTCTTCACACCCAACCATATTACAGAATATATACATATATTCTACACCCTACCCTCACACACACACACAAAATATGACATAAAATTCTATATATAGAGAAAACTCGCTCTCATCCTCCACTTAAACTTATTTAAGTGTTTCACTATTACCAGCTCATACACCAACACGCTAGACGAGGATGAGAGCATGAAGCGTGATGAGAGCCCTTATCATAGGATGAATTAGTAGCAGTATCTATCCTCAAATACATAGTAATAATACAACCACCTCCCATACATACGTCCAACCACTACAATACATGTCTCCACACAAACTCCACTAGGTAATTATACACACGCAGCACATATGATCCTACATTAAATTCCATCATCTACATATCTCATAATTATTCACATATGCAAGCTCCAACCAGTATAATATGCAAATCCAAGTAATAGCCGTTAATAAGCAAAGGGAATGAAAGAGTTTCCAGACATAAGTACTAACACTAAGTTTTGTCGGAGAGAGAGAGAGCGAAAGAAGAAAGAACTTAAAACTACACACAGATGAATCTAGTTAGGAGCAAAATAAAAAGAGAGAAAAATTTCCCTGGCCAAACATAATAGCTTATACATAACTTTCCAATGGAACAACATTGAATTTCTAGTGAAAGCACCAGAGACTAGTACTATGGGCGGCTGGTTTTTACAATAGCAAACAAGTAATGAATGCAAATTTCCTCAAAGTAAACTAACTCACCAGTATTTTTTTTATATATTCCACATATTTCCTACCCATAGGTACTTCATAAAATAAAATAAAAAAAACAGCTAATACTTGGAAAACAAAAGAGCAACTATTATCAAAGTACTACGTCCACCCGGACACCATGAGTTCTCATGTTTCTCTCTCTCTCTCTCTCTCTCTCTTTCCCTACTTTCATGTTTCAACTACCACTACTACTCCTCGTTCAATATACATAAGTTTTACGTTCCACAGACAAAGAAATTGTAATTCGGGTATAATAATAAAGGTTAGTTTCGGAGAGAGAGAGAGAGAGAGAAGGCCGGCGGAAATGAGGGAAACTCCATGAGGGCGCGAGATCCGTCGGTCGGTCGGTTTTTATTTTTCAGCCATTTGCATTTGCACCCAAGTAGAAAGAGAGAGAGAGAGCGAAGACTACTTCAAGTAGAACATCAAGTTGGGGAATTAAAAGCATCCAAAAGGGAAGTTAAAAAGCATAACAAGATTCTTGTTGGGAAAAGAAAGAGAGGAATAAAAAAAGAGAGTTGGTGTTCTCACGGTATAATACATAGGACAACACACTAAAGGGAGAGTGAGAGAGAGCAGAGGAGCTCCGTTCTATGTTATAGAGAATGTGAAGGAAATGGCCCAACACTATCTTTTACGTGGCGTAAACTATTCAAATTTACATAATAATGCCTTGTTAGTGTAGCAAAAGTTGAGTATCAGGGTAATCACACAGGATATTTGCATACGACAGACGGATATCGTTTTCGTCCCCAACAACAATTCCAAACCAAGAGAAAGATACTATTTAGACTTGAAAACGTATACTCACACTCTCCTACTTTTACAGGAGTCCCATCTCATCTCTCTCTCTCTCTCTAACGTAGATATAACTATACATATATGAGCCATTCCGGCTCTCCTTGATACTCTTAAAAAACCCACTAAGACTACAATAGAAATCCGGAAAAAATACTATACTAATAGACACAAATAGGATTGTACAGGGAACAAATCGTACATTAACATAACATCCAACAGCTTACACAACTACCACCCCGTTACCGTTCCTTTTTATTTACGGGGAAAAATCAAACCTGAATAAAAATCGGGCTCTAAAATTGCTACCATTTCCCATTATTCCGCTTTTACTTCCTCTCCTCCTTTTCCCTTCAAAATAACGCTCTCCATGACTCTCAATTGTTACTGTTCCCCTATATTGTGGCATCTTCCTCCACCAAATCTACCTATACCTCCTTTTTTCATTGTGCTTACAAAACTATTAAGAGCGTACGTAGACTTGAATTACAAAAATCTGCTCAGGATTCTTGTCTACACTCATCTCAATGCCTCTTTTCCTCCATCTCTATCAACTTTGCTTATGCACCTCCACCCAATCCCGTCACACATACATTCCAATCCAACTACATCCTACCACCACGACTGGAACGATAAAAATCCACGAAAAAATACATTACTACTTTAAAGGGAAAAGCCGGTGCTAAACTTTAGCCTACTTTCCCTATACTATAGCTAGGAAACCACATTTCAACTATCACTTGAGAGGAACTAAAACTCTCGTAGGTTGCCATTGGAAGGGAATATAAGGAGAGGGAAAGGGTGAGAAAAGAAAAGAATTTGTAATACAAAGAGAAGGTAAAAATAGAGTGAGAATAAAAAAATGTGAAACTATCGCTTTAGTAAATCCAAGCCTCATATAGCTACCTTGTGCGAGTAAAAAAAACTTTGTGGAGAGCGAGGGAGAAGAAGAAAAAGAAGAAAGTAAAAAAAGAGGCGATGCCCATCCTGTATTATCTTCCTCGTTGTAAAAGTGAATAGCCAGGTTTTTCCTCCTCAACCCATCCCCATGTATACATACAAAGACATATATAGAGAGTCAGTACTTGAATGACTTTCACAGTCAATCCTTTTATCCAAATTGGCACCTCCACCATTCCCTTTCATCGCTCTCCTCCATGATTATTATTGCCCCTCTCCAGCACCATTTACTCATAAGTATTACTGCCAAAAAGTCTCAGCGCTTACTTTTTCGAACATACCGTTCCTTCCTCAAGGGTAGGTTCAAAACCAGTAGGAAATGATATAACGTATAAAAAAAACTACATATGACCGCAACACACAAGTATATAATAATTCAAAATAATATGGACAATCTAGAATACTGGAAGTGGGATGAGGAGAGGGAAGTTATAAGTATTTCGTGTGGTAGAGAGAGAGAGAGAGAGAGAGAGGAAAGAAGGAAGAAGAGTCAGGAAAAACAAGTGAGCTGATTTTATGGCTCTGTTGAAATTGAGCACCGCAATGCCTCAAAGGGTATCATATGATACAGTATTATAGATATGTACATAACACGGGAACTCTGTAAGTGAGCATAGGATCAGAGATTTCAGTGAAAAAATCCCAATGTTTCATGTAACTACCCCTATACATTGTACATGCAAGCATTGTAGTTTGTAGAAATAAGTTCACATTCCCAAGTACACAAGTAAGTTCAGAATTCTCTGAGAGAGAGAGAGAGAGAGAAAACATCAAGTGAATTTCAGTTTTGTACAACTAACAGGAGTCTGACTGGAAGTAGAGTGAAAGCAGTGGGAGAGTATACGTAGTTTTGCGGACGGGGAAAGTGGGAAAAAGACGATAATATAGATCACAATGCAGAGTACTTTGCATAGAGAGGCATGCATCCGAATAATGATCAAGGATCTTCTCGACGTGTTTATATTTTATGTTCACAATCGCAACACGTTTTTGACATGTTCTTTCCGCTCCTCCGACTCAAACACCAACAAATGCATCAACTTGTATATACACACAGCTACAGCCCCGGACTACAACACTCCAAAATAATAACTGCGAATATATATATATAAATTCCCCTATAGAGTTTAGCAGAGCCCAGTTGTAGTAGTAATGTCCTCTCCACCAAAACTACATTCAATTACTACCCCGGACCAACTTATTTTCTCTATAGCTTCCAACCTCTCCTTACGCTCCGGCTATGACTCCCAACTTTCTATAGCCATGTATGACCACCACTATAGGCACAATAAATATAATATCTGAATTTCATATCTACGCTCTGATATGCAAATACTACACAGGAAGTGTATACAAGTGAAAACTGACGAATTACGTAAGAAACCTCATGTAAGTTACTTTACATCTAAATATAGATACTCATATTCATGTATGTACGTATAGAAAATCCCCTAGCACAATCACTCTAAAATATATGTAAGTAAATGCAAAGATCCACAAGGAGAGCACCCTGCCTTGTCTGACAATGAGTCTGAGTGAGTGTAAGCTACTTACTTACCAAGTGAAAGTAACACCTTACAAGTGTAAGTAGATGGAAGGAACCTACAGAAAGATGCTTTTTAGTCACTCCATCATCAGAGGGTTTACCATTTCATTGAATATTCACAGCACATCGGAATCCCAAGGAAATGTTCTGTAGTGTAGCATCCGAGTTCTCATTTCCACAACAGTAGCTTTCCTCTTAGTTTCTTATATATTCACACAAGCTGGTACTATTGTAGCTCAAGTTACTGCCCATCCTCATATATGATTATTTACTATACACACTTTTATATATGACTACAGGATGAAGGAAGATGTAGGAGGAAAACTACCCAATCTCATATCCTCAGCTTTGCAAAATCTCAAATTTCTTCCTTCAACGAACCATCATCCATGTACTGCATTCATATTATTATAGCTACGTATAATACATTATGTAAATTATATGTAGTATATAATGAACAGAGCCATGTAAATACTATTGGGAAGCTCTACCAAATGCCTACTATGTATAGTCCCAGGATTACCCTACCCATCAAGGTACACATCCAAGCCCAGCCCAAATGTTATCCACCAGAGTTGTAGGATTGGCTCAGAATACAAAAGTAGGTTACAACTCTTTTACCTATGTACCTTTGCAGAGAAGCGAGAGAGGTAGAGAGAGAGAGCCCGAACCTTGACGCAGCAGGTAAAGAGAGAGAAGGTAAAATTCACCTGCGCGCTCACAGCTCCTTCCTCTTCCTACTCTTCGGCCAATCAAACAACCTGAACCTACCTGAGCCTCCAGTACGAAGCATATTCCTGCCTGGATTTTTATCACGGGTATTCTCCTATTCAAAAACCAGACTAGTACTAGTCTCCCTATTTAATCCATCCATCTCCCCATCTTTCCCTATAATCCATCAAAATTCCACAGGAAAAATAACAAAACCTTACAATTATTAAATTATAGCCCAAAATAAATTTCTTCAAGTATACAGCTCAGAACAGAAAATTAATTAAAACAGACTGAAGAAAACCTCCTGGAAACAAAATACCATGCATGCAATTGTAAACATATATGTAAGAGGCATTGAGAGACAGAGCCATCAAATAGATAGCTAACCTTCCCCCGCTCCTAAAGTAAACAGGGACACGAGGACATAGAGAACTTTAATAATTCTCTATGCAAAGACGATGAGTAAGCAAGGGACATGTCAACATCAAAGTCATCTTGAGGTAAGATGAGATATCTTTCCGTAATAGCAATGTCAACCATACTCGGCTTTCTCCACGTACTCAATTCAAGTAGGTTACATTATATGGAATTACTTGCTCGTTCCAAATCAAGACTAGCCTACCTAGACAAATCCTTTAATGTAAGTACCCAGCAAATTTAATAACTTGAGACTTGATCAAAGGGCTCTTAAACCATTTCTGGCTCTATAGATATATATGTTTACATTCACAGATAAAATTATATTAAAGAAAGAAAATAGAGAATGTAAAAAGTCAATTGCGGCCGTTCAGGTCTGTTTCTCATGTAAATTTTCTTTCTGTATTCAGCCTACCAACTACACATAAGTACACGTGCATATCTTCTTGCCCAGAAGAAATAAATTTCAATATTATGCAAATCGAAAAATATGAGTTCCAGACATCACCAAATTCCCCAAGTCAGGTTAACAACATTGCAATTCTAAAACCGTGCTCCTTCCACTGACCATACAAATAATACCTATATAAATATGAACTTGTTCCAGGAGATACTTCATGAATGATAGACATGCACTGATTCCTAAGTCCCATATCTCTCGGCGTAAAAAAGGGATGAAGTTGGCGTCGAGTCTATTGCCAATACAAACAGACCAACCCAATATTGGGTTATAGTATACACATCATAAATAAACTTAGTTTCTGAAAGCACCAGTGAATAACACCAGGAAAGACCGATACGGCTGAGGTGGAGAGTAAAACGGGAGAGAGAGAGAGAGTAGGAAAGGAGAGAGAAGATAGGAAATAGTCATAACATATCCGAAAATTCGGAGCGAATCGAGCTGAAACGGAAAGGGACTTATAAATCTCTTAGGGAAAGCCATTCATCATGCAAAGTGTCAAGTGTCCTCGGAGTTATAGCGTGTCCATTGTACAGTGAGCCACCTGGGGCAATCGCATGTCGCCGTGTGTTCCCACTCCTCCGACGAGCAATAATATTACCCTACCGATCCGATTCCTTTGTTACCATACAGAGAGTGAGAGAGAGAGAGAGAGAGAAACTGAGCACAAGAGGTATCTGAAAACTTGTGTAACAGTCGTTACACATCACACAATAATAGTAGTTCCTCCAATATTCTCACATACATCATAGTCTCCTAGCCAAAGTCAAAGCTACCATTACTACTACCTACTACTACACTCACCTAAATATTCCATACCCAAATATCCCTGGAACTTAAGCCTTACTCCTGCTGTCTCCAGGATGACTTGTCCTCCTCACTCTGTGAGAGATAGACTTATGAATGTGTGTGAATGCACGATGTGCGTCATGTTAACCCCAAACCTACTAGTACCACTACTAACTTGCCAGCATCAAATACCTAGGACACCACCATACGCATGGACGCCGTCAGCCTAAGTACTGGATAACTTTAACAATATCAACTCTTCAAGTGAGAAGAACCATTGCTGTATGTGTGTGTGGGAGAGAGAGAGAGAGAGAGAGAGAGTTGAAGGTATGAAAACCATCGCCTTTTCCAGTTCAAGCCGTCCCTCTCTCAACCCATACACTGCATTTATTCCTCCTCATAAATCACAGAAAAGGCAGCAGCAAATCTACGTGTACACACGAAGCTCATAGCCACAGACTGAGTTACATCCCTATTTTCATGCATTTATGTACATAAACCTAGTAACTGTCTACCTCAAAAAAACTGTTGCAGATTGTAATAAGTTGCCGCCAGCCCCAATCCAAGCTAGAAGTCAATGTAAAGTAGAAATCATATTCAACCCGTCATATATTTCTCAGGTTCCCTACCCACCACTACACCCATCCAAACTTTACTACACATATATGTATCTATCCACTCCATGTAAAATACATAGGTGTCCGAACCCCATCACCAGTGGCCAGTGCAGCAGTAAGGAATCCATGGAACTTTCCAATGTAGACTTGATGTAAATTTACCAACTGATACCACTACAATATTAGCAACTACATAAGGACATTTGAAAATGCTACATTTTAGAAATATTCCCTCCAACGTGTGTGTACATAGACAGAACACTGCATATCATACATAATTATATGACTGAACTCACACGTGGATCCCAGCTATAGATTCCCAGTGGGACCGCGAGAAACTGAACCACGCCAAAGTTTTATATTGCTCTGTGTGTAAATTTCCAAGTGACACCGAAACTTAGCCTAATGCTCCACAATACATATTTACAGTAGGTATTTACAACAAATGCAGAGAGCACAATCTCCAGCCACACCTCGACACACTCAAGTAACTACTATATATATTAACCAACTATATCCCTCACATTAACTTAACTACATTTGTAACACCGTCGCTCTGACTAGTGGGTTGACGACAAGAGACTCACAGTGAGTGAGAGAGAGAGAGAGAGAGAAGCCCAGTAGATTAATATCGGTGAGCGTCAGCGTGTCATATGCAACCCCGAAGGGGATTAATACACGTACCTTTTGAAAACGTACGTGCGAAATTATTGCCTCGTGGCTTTTCATTAAAATGCTCTCATATTCTACACAGACACATACATCCACACACACACACACACACACACACACATGCAACTACATACAAGAACGAGAAACCAACTTCAATGTGTACTTATAGAAAAGCACAGGAAGAAACACACGGCAAAGGGCTCCAGTTACCCAGCTCTTTACTCTGCTAGACACCATACTTTCTCCCTTACAGCTACAAAGATATACATAGGGAAACTGGGAGATAGATGAATAGGGAGTCCGTCCGTCACCCACTTTTACCCCTCAGTGGATTTGAGAGAAGGAGCTCCTCTCGCTCCTCCACGCTCCATAGACCACTAACTTCCGCGACTTGATTCCCCATCGTGATTACTGATGATGAGCAATAAAATGATCCCTGTACTCGATTTACCTTCACTCACTCTATCCTCTCATCCAACTCCTCTCATCTCCATTTCCTATTTCCATTTCTATCGCCACAGTCGACCTCCTTCCTCCTCCACGACTACTAGATACTTCTCTACTTCCCTACAACTAAGTCGTACTCATTCGACCCTCTCCCTTCATACCAATCCGGCTTCATTCAAGCCCTACGAATACTAACTAACAAAAGCTATACACTTTAGAAAAATATATGGAGTCTCACAATAAAAATACATACATTTCCAACACTTCCTTAGAATAATACATATACGGAATTTAACAATGTACATAACATAAGAGAAGATATAAAGCAGGAGTGTGTGTTTGAATGAGTGAGAATGAGAGAGAGAGAGAGAAGTAATAACAAGATAGGAAAGAGAAGAGAATACGCGAGAGAGACTTTTTCAGTCAAGCTGATGGCATAATAGTCAACCTCACAGACTAGTGTATAAATAAGATTAAGGCCCTACCTCCACTCACTCATTCCACCCTAGGAAGGAGTACACGGAGAAAGAGCATGGACATATATCAGAGGAAATATTTCAGTCGTAGGAACAGAAGCAGCAGCAGCAGAAGTAGATAGGTATAGTAGAGAGAAAAGAGCCTGCACTCCTAAAGCACTACTAAGTAAGGGCTTCAATAAATTCTCCACCCTGCACTTTGCATATTGATCAGACAAGATAATCTAATCAGAAAGGAAACACTCGGTTCTTTCCAAGTCTGCATTCCTTCATTGGGATCATCAGGAGAGAAGGAGCAGCAAGTGAGTAGCAAGAGAAACAGAAAAAACTCGAAACAAAAAAGGCAACGACATACACGGAGAGCTCTTCATTTCATCATCGAATGTATACAAAAAAACCTTAACTTCCGTACAAGAGGAATACCTTTCTTAAATGCTAAAACCTTAACTCTTCCACCATCTATGTATGTACACACAACCAAGGATATACTAACAACACCACTCAACCTGAATTGAGAAAAACCTACGGTTCTAACGAGTTACAGGAGTAATATTAGCATTGAGCTTGAAAAGAGAAGAGAAAACGGGCTGATGTATGAGCGAGGAGTTGCAAACAAGCTGGAATTTATATATATATATATTCCTCAGCATTAAATGAAAATTAGCTCGTACCTCTCTCTTCTCTCTCTCTCTATCTATCTATCTCCACGAGGAAAGGCCCACCAGAATGTAATACCAAGCACACGGAAGGAATTCAAATACAGTTTTTCCCCTTTTTTTTCTTCTCATCCCATACTTCTCTTTTCAAGCTTGATACCCATAAAGAGGTCGGTCTTGTTCAACCAAATTATGCAAGCAACTCAAAAGTATTCAATTACGTGAACAACTCGTCGAATTCCAATAAGATCTATTCAAGTATGCCTTTCATATTATGAGGTAACCCTTGGAAAAAGTATTACCAATGGGCAACGCATCTGTATATATGTTTGTGTGCTTATAACTTAAGAGCTTACTCACTCACTCTTCCATCATCTCCCACCCTTATGCATGTAAATGTACCCATCCTAAAAACTCCACCTTATTCACTTTTACTTCTATATAATAGCGCACTACTCTGTACTCTACCATATGCAAATGTAAATAATACTATTAGTTATTGACTTGGGGTCGAGGGATACTCCTGCTTTAGGAAAAGGCACGATCAGAGCGGGAGAGTTGTGTATTGAAATATAGAGTCGGCAGGAACTAAAAGTCAAAAAAGTTTAGAAACAACTTTTCCCATCCATGTACATACGCAACTACGCTTCTTGTACACACTAGAGCAATAGAGTAGCCAATATAAAATACATTACCAACAATCCTTTCGACTAGGATTTCTTCTATCCTAATAATACTTTCCCTTGCTGTAGTAACTCTTTTTCCTGTACTGGGTAGAAAGTAGGGTGAGAGGGAATTTCAATGTTGCACATTCCACGGAATTTTTCATGTCATCTAATGCAGGTTATCAGATTGGGAGTTTAAAAGTGTATGGAATCAAGGAGAAGTGTGTGTGTGTAGTACATGCGCTACATAGTCGACATGCCTGTCGATCTTTTTAGCATTTCCTACCAGTCAGTCCTATGATTATTGCGAGAGATTCCTCAGTCCTAGACCTTGCCTACTCCAGGACTAGTAGCACAAGGCTCGGGTGACAAGACTATACCTATGCAACAAATTTAAGAGTTTCTTCCACCTAACAATAAAAATGTTGTAGTGTTGAAAAGTCATGCTAGAATTTTATAATCATAATGGTAGTAAAGCTGTTGAGTGAGACGGAGAGTTGTTGGGGAAATGAAAAAATGAGCTAAATCGGAAACGAGGCGTTACCTATACATAATATTACATGGAGCGATAGAGAAGAACCCTAAATTTTCCAAGTTACATATCCTACTGTAGTAGTTGGAGAAGTGGGGTTGGAAAAAAATAACCCGGGTAGAAAGAAATTAATGTCCGGAAGGTAGAGAATGCAGCACGGCAGGAATCTTCACAGCGTCCGATTTTTCCGCCGTTCCTACTTCTCCTACTCTCAGGCTTCATAGAGCTTCTATGCTAAAATACACCCGGCTTCTCCTTTATATGCACTCACTCACTCAAGAGACTCACCCAGGGAGAGAGAGAGGAGAGAGGGACAAGAATACTACTATTATACTACTACACGGGTAGAAAATAAAAGAATGATGATCACTGGGAAAGAGAGAGAGAGAGAGAGAGCGAGGATGCTTCCCTACAGAAAGCAATGATGCATGCCTACACTAAAGACTCACATTCAGGAAACATTTTTATTGCAAGGTATACTTATAGATACTTTTCCTCACCGTCATTCCCTTGACTAACTTGAATTCACTCTCACTCTCTCTCATCCACTCACTTTTTCCAGCAACATGCTTCTAACAAATTCTCTCCTATACTATCCTTTAGAACCAAAAAAAAACACCAGAGAAGGAGCAGAAGAAGAGCCAGGAACTAACTACATAGTAACTCCTACAGGAATTATTACTCTTATAATCCCAGCCATTACCATTTCATGCCTACAATCCTCAACATACAAGGAGAATAGAACCACTCCTGTTGGAAAAGCTGACTTATTTACTCCAGACCAATCTTATTTATTCGCCTCGAGTCACTTTTTAACCCTCACACCACTCATATCATTCTTATGGCTCCAATGTGGAAATTCTGCAAGGTTTCAAAAATCCTTCATTTAAAACCCACCGAAAAAAAACAATTCCTCAAAATTCCTTAACTTTCACTCTCTTAACTCCTGCAAACGATTAACATCCATAGGGGAAAAAACTAATCAAATGCATACTCGAAAATAGCAAAAAAATTTTTTTTTCAACCATATCCAACCTCCTGTACACAGTCAAAAGGAGTCAATTCACAAATCCACTAATCCTCGACAAATACGAATAAATTTCCACAAATTAACGGAATCTTTCAACTGGAAGGAATTGGAGGAAAAATGATATTATATGTGATACAATTGATACAAGAAATTTAACTCGTATTTAAGAGACAAAGAGCATCACGTCAAGAGTCAAGACTTTTCAATGGCTCAAAAGCTCTCACCCCATGTGGAGCCAACTGGGAGACTCAACGGACCTTGAAATTTCGTCAACAGATGCAATTATCAAGCCCAATTAAAAGAAAATTTCCATAGATGATATATATCACCATTTCCTCCACCAAACCTTCTCATCCACCATGAGCTTCATTTATGCATTATATTAGAATGGCAAGTCTACAATAACATACAAATATATACAACACTGCTCCTACTACTTTACACCAACTATTTAGCTATACCATCACAAGGTAGGAATAACAATTTCCTCTCCTATAAATAACTTATAACATCCAGTATTTTAAATAACATGTATACATACTTCAGAACAAATGCAAATGTTGAATCATGAGAGAGGTAAAGTATCAAGGATAAAGAGAGAGAGAGAGAAAGAGAGAGAAAGTTTACGGTGTACCGAGCATCACAACTCCTGCTGCAAGAGCCCTTCGGTTCGGGAAAAACCATAATTCATCAAATTACGCGTAATGTATGCAATGGATTCAAGTTCCCTACGATCAATTCATGATTAATTTTGTGTAGTCACGCTGTGAGTCCTTCGTCCTGTCGTCCTGATATCTACTCCATGATGCGATCTGATGTGAGTGAGACGCAGCCAACCTTAAAAATCATACTTCCCTCTCCTGTTCCTCCCTTTGTACTCCAAACTAAACAAGTATCACGGGAAATACTATACAGTACAGCACTTTTACTACCAATCCTCCTCCCATTAATACCTTCCATTTCACCATAGTTTACAGTACTTAACTACTACACTACTACTACTACTACTACTCCAGTAATAACAATCCGTCCTAAGTTCCGCAATTATTATTTCTATAATAATACAATACAGAGATACAAACACAGCTATAAATCCTACTACAAAATCCGTACTCATCTATCTGCTTCAAGTACAGCTCAAAGCAGTCCTCTTACTTAGGGACAAGTCTCAGGCAACAACATCAACAGTCACTACGACCACCAGCCACATCAGCTCTCATTCGTGCATGGAACATTAGGCTATCGTTCCCATAAAAATCCCACCTACGACGCACCAATCTTTCCCATTCATATCCGACCTTTTTTTATTACATTCTCTCCAACTTCAATCATCCTTTCTCACAAACTCCAATAATAATCCAGCCTGAATACGTCATTCCGGATGAAATACAAAGTCACATCTAACGTGGAAATTAAAAGCTCTCAAAGCTACGTACGAGTGAGAAACCTTCAACCCAGCACCAACCTATAACAATAAATTTAGGGAGCAAGGCTAAAAAATGTAAATACTAAGTAAGTGGTCCCACACTATATGTACATTGGGAACGGAACTCAGCTGAATTACAACCATCGAATCAAAAGCGTCAGATCCGGCCAAAGAAAGAGAGTAAAGTTTTGCTGAGTCCAGAGTAACATATCTTTGGATATTGCCGTATACGTAAGTAACGTAAGAGCGAGTGAGAGAGAGAGAGAGTGGAGAGTGACTATCTTGTCGTGACACACGGTAGGAAGAATGATGTACACTTGACTATCCAATCCACATATATGCTAGGCGGAGCTTATACATTGTTATACTTGCTAGCAAAGGAAAGGACGAAATGGGAAGTGACTCATAGTCCATATAGGTATTGTTATCAGATTTCTCTGACAAAAGTATGGCAGGCAGACCCTTGCATTAATAAATCATGGGTGAATCGATCCCATATATTTATATATACTTACGTTACCTTTTACCTTACCCCCAAGCTTCTATGTCCTCCTATGCCTACCTTTTGTCGCCTACAACTCCTCCACTACTATATACACTTTTTAAAAGAACGGGAGAGTTCCGAAGGAGAAACCATTCAAAACTGACTACTATAAAGCATAAATAATATAACACTAAAAGACTTCCAAGCTCTCCTCTCACCTCAAACTTTTCACTTCAATATCTTGCCCCTAGTTTTTATGATCGAAACTTCTTCCTGCCCGTCAATATAATAATAATATATTTTCACTCCTTTCCTTTCCCCTGCTGAAAAAACCCTTTCATTCCTTCCTCTACTAGACTAATGCGAAGAAACTCATCTAGCCTTTATAGAAGAAAGCCTTCCTTGAAAAAAAAAAGCCAGCCTTATTTTCCCTTTTGACTCTCCAATTTCGTTTAGTGTGAAAAAGGTATGTAATCATAATTATCATATAATTACTCTTGAAAATTCTTCCACGAACAAGAAAATGAGAAAAAAGAGAGGAGAGTGAGAGAAATTATAATGGTAATAGCTGTGATGACAAGAGAAAAATAATGATTCCACTCTCAATTAAACCTTCACCTCAACCATTTGGTGCTGTCTCTTCAAAGCATCTCCCAAGCATTTATCTCATCAAGTCATCCAAAAGATCATTTTTTAATTTCCATTACCACTCTTCCCTCACACATCCTGTTTCTCCAGCGCCTTGGAGCTTTTTAAAAAAGGTAAAAGCATTGGGAAGATTCTCTATATAAGCCCAGAATATTACATATACTTAGGCATGGTTAGAGGCTGAAGAGAGCTTGTGAGAAGAATATAAAAAATGCAAAAATAATCACGCCTCTCTCCTCTTAAAAATGCCGGTATGGCCTGTATTCTAGAGAAAGGGAGAGAGAACTGGTAGTCAAGAGTTATAATTAAAGCACTTCTTTCGAGTGTCTTCTATCTTCACCTCGCTCTCTCTCTCTCTCTCTCTCTCTTCTGCCTTGATGACACTTGTAATGAAAAAAAGAAGACGAGCGAATCCTTGTGGGAATAAAATACAAGCAAAAGTTGCACACAAGACCAAGGGAGGAATCATCATTTTAGCTGCATACCTTCACCTCAATTCAATATCTAAACATGTTTCTTAGTAGAGTGTTAGACTTCCATATACCCACCATACGTTTCCTATAAAATGATAAAACCAGTACAAAGACTACTACTATGTATAAAGTCCTACGTAGGGGAAAAGGTTGAAGGAAAGGATAGAGAGAGGCTGTCAAAAGTAAGCGTGAAGATGTGAGAAAAATTTTAACGTACATATATTTAAGTGTAAGTAAATAATCCTTATATATGCTATTATTTTCTGGGCGTAATTTTTACGGGAGAAAAAGACTGCCGGTTGATAACCCGGTTGATCCATACATGCATAGAATTAAATTCTAGACGATGTGGAATAATTTTTTCGGAGGATTCCAGGAGTGCATTAATGAGAGAACCCGCAGGAGTCTTCGACGGCAGGGGCAATTGCACCATGACTTGCAAACACTTTCGCTCATTACAGCTCAACGAGTAATTCGTATCCTCTCAGCAGGAGATCTCTATAGTTTCCAACTTTTCTCTCTCTCTCTCTCTTTCTCTTTCTGGCTTTCTCCTCTGTCTTCCCTTTCCTGTTTTCTTTAACATATACACACACACAACTCCAAAGAAATAAGTACATATAAATACATACCTACATACAAAGAAGCACACACAAATATTCCTTCACAAAAAAATGCACAAACTTACATAAATACCAGCTTCCTTTTTTGTCCTTTTGACTTTTGGAACATATTACATGAAG